>KZ308135.1:1866000-1942890 GCA_000376725.2 Ladona fulva | reverse complement strand
TCATCTTTCTATGAATTAATTATTCTCTATGGCTTAGACAGAAGGGCATATACTATTTACATGAAAGTTTGATAAGACAAGGGAGAAATGACCAAATGCACCTATATTCTCTGTACAGTCAGTGACAATCATTAGAGTCCCTGGGTGTACATCTTTCTGATCATCAAATTTTTTACTTGTAAAAGAAAATTAAAAATTACTATCAAAGTATGTTGAATACAGATCTGGTAAAATTTGGGATTCAGATGAATATGCAACAGAAAAGAGAGAGATGTATAATATGACATTGTGTAGTCATTACAAAATTTTTCTGCTGATTGCTAGAATATTTAAAGCACAGTGAACTCTCAATTATCTAATGGGGAGAGAATACATGAATATCAGGAATCCAAACTTTTACATTTGTTTCTTTTAATGTTCATTATGTCCCTAAATAAAAAATATTAATATTTTTAAGCATAGTCTAACATTTATTATAGTTTTGTGGGCTCACTGTATTTTTTTGCTTGACCATGGATCTTTGTAGTAGCAACAATGTCACTGTAATTACTTCATTAGAAATGTCTTACATAAAACCTGCTTCCATTGGAATACAAAAATGCTAAGTGATTTTTTTGCGTTCTGACTCTTTCGAAAAGGTCACCAAAAATATCGATGAAGAGTAAAAACCATGCATGGATAATCTGCATAACAGATAATTTACCCATAGATATTAAGAAGTTCACTGAAAATTACCATTTTATTATTCAATCACATTGAGGTATAATATCCAGAATCCTAGTATTTTGTGATACTGCTAATTCTATAGCCATGCAGAATAAAATGAAAAGTTAATTATGATCATATTGCACTATTATAAACATTTACATTCCGTCTCTATACCTCCATACTACACTGATAGAAGATGGTATGGTACTACATCTGATCATGAATAATCTCTAATGAGAAATCCAGATAAACAACTTATAATTGTTATTTCATTTCTGATAAGCAGAAGAAATGAATTAACCCACTGATTTGTTACCAAGTAACAACGTAAAATGATTTACCCAAATCTTATAATGCATAAATGAGAAGGAAATGGAGGACAGAAATTTTAGAAGGCTAAAAAAAATGGAAATAATCCAATGAAAAGTCAGTAATTAAATACACATTTGATACTATCAGAAGAGGCAGAAAAGGAGGCTGATTAATTTTTCAAAACCATGGATTTTATGATATGTTAAGATTTTATTTAGATATCTAGCAATTTAGTAAAAACATTCATACCCATAGGAATATGGCAAGAGTGATTATTTTAGTTTAAATTAATTATACTGTTTCCCTATTTCTTAGTTTTCAGCCAATGTCTAGCTGTTTTGAAAGTATATTTTCAGAATAAGGGAGAGATTAAGCCCAGATACGAGAAAAAGGGCAGCATATTGAAAAAGAAATATATATTTTCTATACAATGAGTTAAACCTGCATAATTTCGAATATTCTACAAATTAACAAGGAAATTTGATGATTCTAGAAAAAAATAAGAAACAAAGAAAAATTTTCAGAAACATAAATGTAGGTCATTGATAATTTGTATCGCCTCTTATAGCTTTCTTTCTAATTCAGAATCTTCACAAGCATTGAATACATTCCGCAATGATTACTACAATTAAAAAAAATTCCTTTATCAAACAGTTGATTCAAGAATTATGAAGACAATTTTAAAATTTCTTGTTTCATTGTTGTTTCAAAGCATGGTATAAATATAACCATTGCCACAAGAGTGATAAATATATGCCATGACTGCAATCAAAATTATAAAGAGACTGATTATGTTACAGAATAAAACTGTGAGTTTATTTGATTTTTGAACAGGTTTTATTCATATGCTTTTTATAAAATATGTATATGAATATCTGGATAAAATAAAGAAAAAACAAAAGCCATAATTTTCTCTACATTCTGAATATTGAAGCATTTATAATTATTAAATTAAACTTGGTAACTAATAGCTGTACATGTTAAGTACTACCCAAGTTTCATGATATTCTGAAAATTTGAATAAAAATTGGTGAATTTTATAAGAAAGTTAGCTACATTGTTTACTTTCCTTGGTTACCTCTATTCTTTAGTGTCAAAAACTTATTAATAAGGAAACGTATAAAACATGAAAAGAAAACGTCAAAAAGTTCACAAAAATAAAATGAGAGTGGAATGCAGATGATTCCTGGCCCTATACTATGATTGGTTGCAGAAAATAGCAAAATATAACTCACCAGCCAATAGTGCTAAAATGGAGATGTCCAGACATTGAAATACAAAATTTTTTGCTGAGATATTGAAAATAAATTGTATTTCAAAGAGGATAAACATTATGATTTAACCTCGAAAACAAGAACTTAAATTTTTTTTCTAGTCAGATTTGCAAAATTTTGAAGGAATATTAATGTAAACTATTTCCATTATTATTGATCAGTATTTAAGGAGAAGCCATGACTTGAGCCAACTTTTGTGAACTGAAAAATCAGTTAGTGATAACTATCAGTCTACGAAAGGATATATTGACATGAATGAGATGTAGATGATAACTACAGTATGTGATGAAAGGGTTACCTCACCATGCCGGGACATCTCAACTATACATATGTTTAACACAAGTAATTTATCACAAAGCACAGTTATGAAAAAACTGAGAATTGTTTTATCAAAAAGGTGTTCATAATGCAGTGACAAAGTAGTGTTCACCATTTTCTCAGCTAGCTTACCTTCCTCACTTTTCCATTAGTTCGCCCTCTATGCTCACTTATAGAATCTCCCCCCTCTGATTTGATGCTCATTTTCTCCTTGTTGTTATCATCATTCCCTTTCTCTTGACCAACAAATAACTCATAACTATGGCAAGAAAAATCAGAGGGGGACTTCACAACATTCTCTACACCAGCGGCTGCAGCAGCTGCAGCTGCTGCTGCTGCAGCATTTTTGTTTTCTTTGGCTAATGCAGCTTCTTCTGCTTCCTACAAAGGGGAGAAATAAGAAGAAAGTGAGCATTAAATGGATATCCAACTATAGCACATACTTTTATGAAGGTCATGACCAAAAGTCACCACTTTAATGAAAATAGATTGGGCTTTTAAAATTTTTATAAGAAATTTTTGTTTCAATAGAATTGGAAGCAATAATATTTGACTGTACAAACCTTTTGAATTCCTCTTTTATTCAATATGTACATACATCTAAAGTAAATAAATGTCATTTACCAATGCAAACATAATTGAAGATCATTAAAGCTTTGTTAACTTAAAAATTACTTCATGGCAACAGAATGATTAAACTGGGATAGCTAACATTGTTATGAGTGAAAAATTCAGTATCAAAATATAAAAGAAACTCAAGAAGAAAAATATTACTTGAAAAGGGGAATTCAAGGTCTCAAGGATCCAAGGAGATTTTTCAGCACAAAAGAGTGCTGGAGCAAAGTGAGATTTCTAAATGAGCAGGAAAATATGGAGTGAATGACTCATAGCAAAAAGGTAGAACCCAGAATAATGAAAATTGATAAAAATCAATTGAAAGCCAAATTCCCAAGGAAAAATGGAAATAAAAGTCTGACAGACTTCTTCTGTCTGACTCAAACCCAAGTCTCCAATTTACTGGTCTATTGCTATTACCATCAAGCTAAATTGTGAGAATTTTCAGACATGCTGTTTAGGAGAGCATGTCTTTAAATGCATGCTTTCAAATGCAAAGTCACCTTTTAATCTTTTCCTTAGCCAAAAGCCTGTTAAATTTGGGAGATGAAATTCACAAATAAAAATAAGTTTTAGAAAGGATCTTAATCAGCATTTGGAAATGAATCAGTTTCCCTTATTAGTAAAGTTTGGAGGGGCATGAATAATTAAGGCCAGTCTATCTTACACTTGCACAAACGAAGAACATTTATTTAAGCTCAGTAAATCTGGTTAGCTGATTTAAATTTTGTTGGAATGGAACAAAAGCCCCAAGATAGGTATGTAGGTCTAGTTAGGGTTGTATGCACTAGTCTTTAAAGAAAACTGTCCCAGGTAAGATTCTCAATGGGCTAATGTTTACTTATCAGCATTAAAATATTGAAAAGGTGCCCAAATCAATGTGGAACAGCTTCATTATAGTCTGGGAAGGCCAATAAGGTGACTTGAGAGTTAACGTGATGTTACAAGCTATGTTACTTGCCCATAAATCAGTTTGTATATGCAATTGCTATGGATTTATTTTGTTGTTAATATAGAACAAAATACTCAGAACTTACTCTTATTGCTTCCTCTTCAGCCGCTTCCTCTTCCTCAGCTTTCTTTTGTAACTCATCATATGACATGGCTACAATAGCCAATATCAAGTTAACTAGATAAAATGACCCAAGGAATATAATAACAATAAAAAACAGCATATGCCATGGACCAGCTGATCTCAAAACCTGGAAAATAATTTATTTGCAATTGTAAGATACTTGGAGAATAAAAAGTTGAATGACTAAGCATATTGATAGGTTATTACAAAGGCTTCTTGAAATTTTGCTTAAGTTTAAAAGAGATTGAGAATTTGAGATTCTAAGGAGGTAAGTTAATTGCCATGATACTCACTAACTGATAAAGATTTTCCCAGTAGTCTTGAGTCATGAGCCTGAAAGCTGATAGGAAAGCCCAACCAAAAGTGTCAAAACTTGTATACCCATAATTAGGGTTCTTTCCATAACCTTGAAGGCATGTATAACCAGGTTTACATTGGCTGGAATGAAGCAACAGAAAGCAATAAAAAACATTTATCAAAAGATAAAAGGAAGTATATGCTATAAGACAGATAAGTGAAAATACTTACCCAGCTCCTGATGAATTACCGCACAGAATATAATCCCCATTTTCACTATACCAATTAGCTGTACAGAGAAGAAAAGATGTATTTCGTTACATTAATTTCATTCAACAACTGAAAAAATTACAAAATCTGAAAATACAATTTTTACTTGGGCCCAATTTTTTTCCCATCTGATTCTCTGGGTCAACAACATCAGATGATATTCTTTGAAAGGATATCACAGAGTATAATGTAGAAATTGGTGCTTAATTGGTGATTGACTGATAATCAGAGTTAATAACAAATCATGACATATAAAATTAAACACTATGCTGAGCACAATGAAGCTGATTATTATAAACAACAGAATGATGAAAATTCAAAGTTAATTAATAGGTAAAATATTTAGATAAATAAGTTGCTTACTATTATTACTGACAAACGCATGCCAGTTCTCATCACTCAAATTTCCCCATGACCCATCGTTTGGAAAGTTTTTAATGCATTTCTGTGTCAGGACTCCCATGTATATCTGGAGACCCAATAAGGCAAACACTGACAAGGAGAACATAGTCAAGATGATCACATCACGCAGGTTTTTAACAGACTCTATGACAGCTCCAACGATGGTCTTCAGTCCTATAAACAAAGGAAAATTATGAGAATTGACCACATTGGTTGAATTCAAAGAATGTACAGATTTAGGCTGATGCCTAAATGAAAATATTAAAAATANATAATAATTTGATATTTTCTATCTTTAAAATAATGGATAAGATCTGAAAATGTGGCTACGAAAATAAGCTTAGCAGGAGATATGATCAATAGAGACCATATGACTGATACAATGTATTAAAACATTTTGGCAATAAAGAGTTGAATTTAGGACTATAATATCAAATTGAACGTTTTTAATAGGATTATTTTTCCTTAACACAATATTTTCATAATCAATGGTAAACACTTTGTTGAAATACAATGATATAACTTTGGTAATATCAGGGACTATACTAGTGAAGTAAACTACTTTGCAAATTAGATGAATGGGCCATCTGCACACACCTAAAAAAATCTGAAAGATAAAAGGGTGGCTGCTCAGAAATCACCAACAGCTGTGAAGAAAATCTAACTCTAAAATTTACAAAAACTTACAATCACATAAATCTATTTATCATGTTTTAATAATGAGTTAATACTGCAATTGATCATAAAGTTAAATAAGTCTAATTATGAGTTTCTTTTACCATGAACGCTTTAAGACACTTGACCATTTTTGCCAATTTGTAATCATGAAATTTATAGCTAGCTAACCTACATTTTTGACAACATTTTGTAATAGCAGGCAATAGAAATTCATGCAAAGGCATTTATTTTATATCAGACCATGCAAAAATTATGACTGCGTATCCAATCATTACAGACTGAAGAAAAGTTTGTTTAGAGATAGCACATTTTACAAGCATACAGAAAGAGACTTTTACTTGAACACTGCAGGCTAAGTTAGAGCATTTATAGAAGAGAAAAGCAGAGATATGAAAAGAAAGGATATTGAGAATATAAATANTTTAACAGCAACATCATGTAAGGTACTCTAAAAATCTATATTAGTCAAAGTTTACTGTCAAAACATGAACATAGCTTATCACATTTATAAGAAACCACAAGAAATCTACATTTAACAATTTCTCTCAGATAAATATTTAAAAATGTTTATGATAATTCAGTAAAATCAACTATTACGAGAAGATCTGTAGACATATAACTTGTCAAGAGTTTTGGGAGTTATTTGTCAAGAGTTTTTCTGTAAATTCTTCATAGTAAATATTATCTTGGTAAAATAAAAGCATTTCTAAATCCAATCTCCACTTCTGAATATAAATTACTAAACTATTTTCAATGATGATTCTGAACATTTCCATGCTCCTTGAAGTCAAGGACTACTTTTTTAAAAGGAAGGATTGACATAAGAAATCTCCCAACCTCTACAATAGAAAGGGAAGTAAGGTATCAAAGGAACTTTGCAAATATGCCAAGAAAAAGAAAAGCTGAAAAATCAGAACATAATGTATAAATATGAAGTTGTGAATGAAAATAAAAGTTTATCTAGAAAAGTTTTCAAAAATACTCGATCACTACCTGAGCCTAGGAGAATTAAGGAGAATTCCAGGATTCAGAAATATCAGTAGGTCTTAAAAGAGTAAGAACACCTGAATATACTATACAAGCATGAGTTATGTAAATCATCTGGGAAATAGTAATGTATTACAACTTGATCTTTGTTCTGGTTAAGTATTGTGACTTTCAGAGGTTATTTACCTTATTTTAGTAAGTACATAATTTTATACCTCAGCAGTAATTTAGATGACTCACTTGTAAGGTGAGTTAATGGTATAATTGAATAAAGTTATTATTCATTAATAATGATAGTTTTCTTTTACTCCTTATAATGGTGAAGAAAAGTCATCAGAGAATAGGAAATATTTCAGATGTAGGAAAGTTTTAGTAGTTATAAGAAGAAGGAAGGTAAGAAGTATGGAATAGAAGAATATGTTCAGTAGTGTACTGTTTTGTATTTACTGAAGAAAATTAGTGAAAAATGACAGAAAAACCAGCAGAACTCTTGAAAGTATTTCTTTTACCTTAAAATGTCTAATTTAATGTAAGATATATGTTCCATCAACTTTTTTCATGAATCAAAATGCATCAATTTATACTATATATATTCTTAAGCAATAGATTCATATGAAAGGAAACATTTTATGAACTGTAAATCTGTAAATATCCCTAAGTACTTTAAGATGTAATAAAATATATGGTTATAACAACCATAATTCCAGAAAAATTTATGTACTATACATATGCATTACAGAATAAAAATTACTAGCAAGCATAGTTATTCTCTAAAGAAAAGTTATTAAATTTCCTCAAAATGATATTCACTGATCAGAATTGATTTGATACTGAGGTGATAACATGTCAAACATTAGCAAAGATATTGGTTCAACTTTAAGGCTCTTTCTGAAAAAACATGGGCTAGCCTAAACATAAAACATAAAATATTAAAGCCTGTAAGAATGGGATATAGAATAGTTTCAGTAGTACTGTTACAAAAGTTTACTGGATATTTACAAGAATTAAAACTGATATCTGGCCTTATCTAATAGCTTCTGCTTTATGAAGTGAAATAAGCCTTACCCTGAGAAGAAATGATTTTAAGTCTATTTCTAAAGCTACCATCTAGTAAGTACTAAGAGATGACAGTATAAAATTTGCACTAATATAGTCACTTTACTACTATGAAAACTAATGGACATTTACCAAAAATTTTCAACAATAGAGCATGCAAAAGATATTTTTCTAAAATAATCAGTAAATTCCTCTATCTAACAATATTCTTACTCTAGTAGAGACAAGATAAAAACTTACATATTTTCTTGGCTTATAAATTACAGCTTTTAATCTCCACTAATGGGGATGAATACTGCTAACTTAATATATTTTTTGGATGATAGAAATTCATATTCACAGGTATCCATTTCACTCAGAAAAATTAACGAATTAACAGGTTCAAAAATATCTGCACACATTTTTGTTTAAATGGAAAATAAAGATTTAGAAATACAGGGATGGGAATTTGAAGCATGAGAAATGTACAATTTTAAAAACATCTTGGTAAATCTCTTTTTGTAGCATCATTTTCTGCAGGATTAACTACCAAATAAAGTGTGCTACAAAAAATGAACATCACCATCAGGGGCTATTGAACTACTAGCTCTAGTTTCATCCTGAAATTCTGAATAATTATTGCAATGGATCATTTTTACCATTCAATATCAACTTACCAGGGACAATGGCTACAGTCTTCAAAGCTCGGAGAACCCTAAAAGTTCGCAGGGCTGCCAAGTTGCCCAGATCGATTCCCATAGTTACGTAACTGCAAACAGGATCGTTTTGAATCACTATCTCAAATACATTCCTCAGATTCGTTCATAAGTCTGGTTTTAATAGCTAAGGAAATAAGCTGATTTATGCAACAGAGAAACTCTGACTTGAAGTTCCATAGGTCTCCATTTTAGCCTTAGAAAAACGCTATTCAAAATCATTGATATTAACATTAATGCTCTGTTAAATAATACCATTGATACTCCTATGAATTTCACAAATACTCTACTAGTAGTGTAGGGTGATTTGAGAATCATGACATGATCATATATTTGTATGCATGACACTATCTATAAATTAAAACATCAAACATATTAAAATAATCTAAGCATAATAAATCTACTTAGTGTGCACTATGATGTTTCCAATATAGCTTATTCTGCACAAAAATTATTATTTTTATGGTGTTAGGTACAGAAAGCAAAGGATAAAGTTATCTATTTCCTCTAAACAAACATCAATAGTTATTTAACAGCAACATCATGTAAGGTACTCTAAAAATCTATATTAGTCAAAGTTTACTGTCAAAACATGAACATAGCTTATCACATTTATAAGAAACCACAAGAAATCTACATTTAACAATTTCTCTCAGATAAATATTTAAAAATGTTTATGATAATATTTCTTTTCAATTATCTAAATATTATTGTAAAATACAATATCTGACAATTAAAGAGCAATTCCAGTTAGGGTTTATTAAATTTATTGTAATGACTACTCCTACAAGAGAGCCGCCTAATCTATTGAGTATTATGTAGTTAAATTAGCCAATGGAAGTCCATCATGACAAGGAAGAGTACAACCGAAACTGAGTTTATGGCTCAAAATATTTTACAGTGAAATCAAGGATGTAATCATATCAATGAGATAGCAAATCACTTAATGATGCAATTTTATTTTCATGACAGTTATAATTTCTTATGTTGAAGAGTACAAAGAAATTTAGCAAGAGAAATTCAAAATCCATTTAAAGAAAGACTTCATACTTGTAATTTTATTAAAGTATGAAGTTTCTAGTATTAACAGAAGAAATACCTAGCTGACACAAATATGTAAAATGATGAGAAGAAATAGTGACTGTAATGCATGTGGACCTCCAAATGGCATGCCAATAATACTCTGATAGTTCAAATAACTGTGTACCTACACAGAAAATTACTCATCTACGGTATGCTAGCTCTATTCCTTATGAGCTTGCTACCAAAAACAACTACTCACGCTAAAGCTATTACTACGAAGTCCAGCCAGTTCCATGCATCTCTAAGGTATGTAAATGGTTGAAGTATGAACCCTCGTGCCATCACCTTTACAGCAGACTCAAAGGTGTAGATGCCAGTAAAAATTACTCTGGAAGAGAAGGCTTTAGATTAGACTACTCTTCTATAACATCAACAAGAACCACAGAAGAAAAAACTCTCTTGAGGTTCTAATTTCATAGAAATGTAATTCCAATCCCTTCTTTGATGATCAAGTCTGCCCTATGCCATTAATAAAGGGGATGGCATAAATTTATCTAAACAACAAATTAACACTCATTCATTAAAACATAAGGAGTAGCTGATTTCAAGAACAGAGAAAGACAAAAATCCCTGGTTATNAGTTCTCCTATTTTTGAGCTACACCTAGTAAAATTTAAGTATAAATAAGAAATCTTCCATTTAAAGGGTGTTTTCGATTAATTATAGAATTCTTTTAATTTTGATTAGGGTAACAGTAAGCAAACCAAACCATGAGTAACCATTTATCTGCAATAACTATTCCATTCATTAACTTTTGTTCATTCCTGTGTCTGTGTGTGTGAAAGATTGAAACATTGCATTTAACACTGACACATAGAGACAACAACAAACATCCATCTAAGAAAAGTCTTATGACACTTACCACCTTGTTCACTAGCTGCACTTTGTCTCCCAGCAGCCTGCTCAATGATGTCATTAAGCACCATAACATCTAAGAAAAAATATAGAAGAAAAGATTAATAACATGCATCACTCTAATCATCATTATTTTTATCAAAGTGTTTACTATTCAGGAGGCAATTCAAAGGATTTTCTTAGAACATAAGGCAAATAATTAAATTCCCAAGAGAAATCTCATATCTTAGATAAATGATCTGAAGAAATTTCTGATGAAAAAATAAAATGTATTAAATATATAATACAAATGTGAATACATATTTTGTAAATTAGTTAAAATTAACTGTCAGGAATATTAAATTACCCTTTCCATCTGAAATGATCTATCTGCAAATGAGATGTCAGTTATTAAGTCAGTTAAATTATACAAACCTTTCATATCAACAACAGTTTGGTGTTGCACTGGCTCAATGAAAGGGTTATCTTGGTGTTGCTTTGTTTTTGTACCTCCATCCNTTTCAAAAAGATTTTTATGAACATGACAATACAGTTTCTTGCATTATGTATAAAAAATAACCCACCAGGAGTCATCTATGCTCTCTACACACAAATTACATATTGTAAAAGATTCCTACACAATAGTAAACTAAAAATTCTAATTCAAGATGAAAGAGCCCATTCAGAAGAATATTATTTAAGGGCATTGGAAAATTTACAGTTGAGTTTAACTTTTATGGCAAGAATAAAATACACAAAGTTAGAGAAATTTCGGAGAATTCTACCAAGTAATTTTTTAAAACATTATCATGATTTACAAAATTACCTGTTTCATCAACGTCACTTATGAATAATAATGAAATAATGTTTCTATTTGAAAATAAAAAGAAGATATGTTACATTAAATTGGGGAAAATAAATAAAATTTGGCTGTTAGCAGTTCCAGGAATTGAAGAAAAACGTGCCAACTTTAACTCCACGGCCAAATCAGTCTCTGAACCATTTACTCACTCTGTGGATTCGATGGTTGGAGTAGTCGGCATGATCATGAGAATACAGTTGACCAAAATAGTTGTGATGATAAAAAGGGAGAACAGAGGATGCACCAAGATGTAAATGGCGACTCGGCGAATAGGGTTGAATGGATCTAAAATCCACAAGGCATCAGTGGCACTAAACCGGAAGATGTCTTTTCCTTTGCTGATTACAACAAAGGTCTGTAAAGAAATTTTTACATTGAAATCATAAGAATAATGTTGACAAAGAGAGATGGACTATGCCCAAATATTAATAATCACTTCACAAGTAAAAGTGACAGTGAATAAAAAAAACTAAATAAAAACTGAAGTGGAGCTGTGACAGGTCTCATTTTCTCATCACAGAAAAATGGTTCCCTATATTATAATTTTCTGCAATTAGAAATGATCAAAAATTAATCCTGTCAATCTCTATTTCAAAAGAAACTCCATACCTTACAATATGGTTACTTTACTGTGAAAATAAGTTTCCTATAGAGCTCTCAGGAAATACTCCATATATCAGTAGTTTCCTGTGATTTATTTCATTAGGTAGCCAAATAAATTTCAAAGTCAATTCTTTTAGAGAATTGCCTCTATTACATGTCTTGAGGAAATGTGATTTTCTCTAAATATGTTATAGATTATTTGATATCTTTTCAACTCATGAGCAATTTCTATATATTTTGACAAAATTTCATTTCCTTTTAGAAAGTTTTAGGAAAATAAGAGCCAAATCATGTACCTTTTATGTACCCAAATAAAATTCATGTCTACTCATAGAAGTTAAACATTAATTAAATCCAAATTGTGCAGGAGATATCAATTTTTAATTCACTTATTCTTCTTACAGCATCATCCTTTCCAAGCTACTCACTCTTTGGTTATGGTAATAGCTGTCAATATCTTCAATAGGTGTGGCTGCTAGCTCAGGGGGATATCCGCTTTGCAGCCGAACCGGGAGCGGCACACCCTGCTCCAGGGTCGGGTCCGGCTGTGGGCCTTCATCTTCGTCCTCGTCATCATACCGAACCTATTAGTATTCCAAAAAGATCATATTATACCAGGTTGATTAATGGCATGGGTCTCCAAGGAGTCAAGAATCTCAAACATTAAAAAAGGAGAAAAACATCTAGAGGACAGCTATCTCTGGACAAAATTTAACAGCAAACTAAAATGAAATGTATAATTTAGAAATACTGGCCCACTCATATGTCAATTTACATATTTACAAGATTTCAATAGCAGTTAATCGCAAAGTTTTGAGAGCATTCAAAGAGTTTCAGAAGACAAAACAACTAACATTGAAATTTCAAATTAGTAAAGCAAAAATATATCAGTTTAAAATTATTATTATTTTTTTTTCAATCAAAGAAAAATTAATCAAAATGCGAGGTTTCTCATGAAAATTTGCAATCATGCATAGCAGATGGCTGGAAAAGTGCATGACAAAAGTTTTAAGATTATTCAGTGAATTGATAACAAAATTAAGGCAGTGGCCAGCCTCTTGCTACATTCAAAAGTCTTTTTTTCACCACAGCAGGTATGGTCATTGGCTGAAAAAAAAGTTATGTTTTTGAATTTAAGCTAAGCTATAACAATAGTCTTGTACTGATACAATCCATTAAATCAGCATATAAAATCTGAGCTGGTGAGCACAAGAAACTCAATATAATCACTGACATTTCATTTTCAGCATGTTTTTTCCTACAGTCTGATCAATTGCAGATCTGGAAAAACATTTTGAATGAGCATGAGATCATAAGCACTAAGTAAATACTATAAATAGCAAATTTCACCAATCCCTTCTGGCATGCCTCCTCTTCTATTAATACTAATGTCAATGAACTGGCATATCTTTCTAGAATCAGGAGTATGCCAGTAGAGTAGGTAGCGGGGTGATTGTTCTTGGTTTTCACCCATGCATTGAAATGTTCGTTATAATTCCAAGGTTTCTTTGTGGTTAGACTAGTATCAGGTTATCCCTTTTGGATAGCTCATTAAAGACTTACAAGTTTAAAAGAATGGTATCTTAGAGGGGTACCAAATTGAGATCTTCCTTGCTAAGGTGAATTTACCATTTCTTTATTTTATTACACCAAGCTCTTATTGTGCAGCCTTTTTAACACTTCTACTTTTTAGCGCAGTGCACTACTTCAATGCAACTACAGAAACAATTAATTACTATGTCATTTTGGCCATAATGATCTATTATTTCACTATTCATAGGCAACCAAAAATTTGGTTTGGAGAAATTCCAATGATTTGAAGCAAGTGTACCGAGAACATTTTTGTTGTCCATTATTACAGTGACGAAATCTACTGTAACCATGAGTACGACATTCTATAAGTCATTTAAACCTAACAATTTTTGTAAATAGCTACATCCACTGAACTATATAGATAGAGCCTATGACAGGTCTTGGCTATTTCTCTGACTGAGATGGCAGGACCTCACATAGGTATAGGCCAAGATACCTTTCAACTAGTTTAGTAATTTACATAAAGCCATTCCTAGAAAATTTTCATCTGCTCTTCTCAGCTGTCTACTGTGGCAATATATACATATAAATAAAACATGCAGAATATTTTCTCATCATTTATGTCAACAACATCTCTGAAAAGATATGTCTAGGTATAATGTATCTAAATTAATCTCATATTTTTCCTCTGTGCACGATGAAAGATGCATAAGGTCTTTATACTTTTCTCTAAAGAGGCTCAACAAAATGAATAATTCGTGCACAAGAAAAGGGCAGCCTTTGCTCAGCAAGTAAAGCAATCAAACACACCTATTTCAGGGTGCATTTAGGGTCAGACACTTGAAAAGGCAGAAGTAAGATGCAGGGTGGACAAGCAAGCCAGTGTTTATAAAAGGGGTAGAGAAGTGTTATTTAGAAAAAGTCTTACTTCTTTTTTCTTTTTCTTCCGTCCAAAACCCTGCAATTGAGAACGGAAGATGTAGATTGAAGTCCACAAAGACAGCACAGCATAGACTCAGATTCGAAAATATTACAAGAGAAATAAAGGAGGTGATATTTTGTCTATTTTTTGAATGGACTACAGGAGCAATATGAAAGAAATGTGGTGAAATATGGAGAAGAGTGAAGTAACAGTTCAAAGTAATAGGAAAATTAACTGATAAAACGATGAAGGAAAATATTTGATGAAAGATGAGATGGGACATGAAGTAATCCATCATTTAAACATAGAAAATACAAAAAGTTGGGAAACATGTATCACATATATAGCAATACTTTGTGGGTCACAAAAATGCACAATATCTAAAAACATGCACACATAAAGGAGAGGCTGAATACATTTGTAAAATTTTAATACACCATAATTCATGAGATAGTACATAAATGTGGAATGAAACAGTTATATAAATCCTTTGAAATCATACTAATCTAATGGGTAATTATTGGACGCAATTTTCACTAAATTTCAAACCTGCAGATTGGGTCTACTCACAATAAGCATTTTGCACACATAGTAAATAAGCACATTGATCATAATTGCAGGTAGAAAACCACCTTACAAGGACAAGAAAAACAGTAATTTAAAGGTATTGGAGCATCTGGCTCATTACTTGAGGAAATAATTTGATAGAATTATGAAAATTTAGGGAACAGTAATAATTACATGCAGTTTAAGAAATTTTACTTCATGCTTAGAAGTATCTAAAATATTATTTTATCTACATTTGTCTTCAGGTATTGTGAATTTCTTCTTGTTATTTCATTTCCTTAGCAAAATATGTCATTCCTCATGTTGATTTTACTTCCTGTTGAGGATATACACAATGAAAAAAGTACTAAATACTCTTACAACAATTCTACTATGTCTGTCTGGCTTAACAGTATTCGACTTGATTTGATTTCATTTTTATGCATGGTAATTTGTGCTGGTGTAGGTAAAGTTGTATGCAATAAGGTCTATAATGCTAGAAAAAGGACAGATTCTGATATAATGCTATCTGTTTGGCATGGGCGAACAAAAATCATGAATCTGTAAATATATGAAGATCATCCTGCTAATGACAACTTTGAAGAATTGATATTGAAGAGGTATAAGCCATATCATTCTCATAGGTTGCTAGGAATATCATATTATATTATGATGTAGACACAAATGTGACTTAAATATCTCAATAGTATATCACATTCCAGAATGAGGGCTTTTGTAGAGGTATCTATACATGGTGGTTGTTCCCAAGATCCTCTCCATTGAGAGTATATTAAGGCTTGACATTTAACCCACATTTCAGAGGGGTTCTTTGGGAATGAAGTGAAATTAGCTGTTTAAGTTTTTGAATTCGGATTTAAAAATTCAAATTTTGATTTCAAATTTTGTGTTCAAAAAGTATGCAGCTACTTTAACATCCCTCTAGAAGAATCACTCCACAACTTGGATGAAATTTCAAGCACTAATGTGCTGTTGATGCAGAGGATCCCAGAAAACACCACAAGTATATCACATACTAAAATTTTACATGAGGAATATTTTAATCTCTGAGATATGGAAAATGAACATAACTCCAGGAGTTGCTTCAATCTCCATGACCATTCAAGGCAAAGTAATATTCATATCAAAGGCTTGTACTTTCAACTCTCATGACACTATTTTTCTGCAATATATTAGGTTCACTTGCTTAAATGAAAGCTTTTTTATTGATTGATGACATATTCTTAATTTTAAGGGGAATGTAATTCAATGAAGTCAGATGAACCATGAATTAAATTTACTAGTTTAACTCATCATTAAGCTACATTTTCATTATGTTACATTATCATTGGTTAGGAAATATTTAACAAGCCTATATTTTCCAAATGTTCAACAAAATATTGGGCATACCAGCATATAAAAAGCAAAGCAAGCCATGAGTACAGTCCCACAATGAACATTCAGTTAATTACACAGAAACCTTTAAGTGGAGGATGTCATCCAAAGAACACATCCTGAAAACTTTAATTTCCAAATTATGCAGGTATCTAAAAAGTATTAGCTGACTTTCACCTTCCACTACAAATTAAAAAGAAAGACCTCCATCGCTTCAACTAAAACTTTACCTATACCTCATTTTACAAAATATTTAGCCTTTGTAAATGAATTTGAACAATCATGATACAGAAAAAATACTATTTCTATTAAGCTGCACCCATAGAAAGATTGATACTATTGGAGTTATATGAAAATTATAAATAAAAGATGATTTATCCATATTGCCATAGACAGATGAGGTTTGGTCAATTGTCAATTTATAAATATGGTCTTAAATTTATTGAGCTATTGATATAAATAAAATAACTATGTAAAATTTGGTACTTTATTATTAAAGGTTGATGAAGCTTTGAGTCAAAACTGGTCACTTTTTACAATGAAATATAGAATTTTCCTTGGATAGTTAATTTACACATTTCTACATTATATATATGCACTGCAGAAGTCTTCTGGCTAGTATTATACAGTCAAAGAATATAAAAATTTTCAGATCCCATTAGTTCTTTGAAATAAGAAATTTATTGCTAAAGAAATATGATATTCATTTTAACATTTAAACTTCTTTAATTTCCTTTGAGAATTAGAATTGTATGGTATTATTGCTTAATTAGAAGAAATGGCTTAAGCAATAGTCAGAGGTAAGTAGATTAACAGCATCAATACTAAAAGTGTCATGGACAAATAAAAGTAGATTAATCATTATTATACATCAAGAAGGGTCTTCCTTTATCTTCTAAAAGGGAACAAATTATATATAATAACGCTGAAAGTGAAAAAAAATATTATGCATCATCAATGAAGAAAAGCATGAAACATAACATAAAATTCATCGGAAATGCTATATATGATGTAAGGCTAAAATTCATAGTTCTAAGGAAAAGCAATTTTCATAATACCATTATAACCTTTATTTTGAATGCTCTATGTAATCTATGAAACCAAGCTGTAATTACTAAGAACAGCTGATCATTCTAGAATCGAGAATGTCTGAAAAAAATTGTCAAATAATTTTAAGTATTACAAAGATTTAAATTAATGACTGGCAGTGCAAGCTTATTCAATTAATTTAACGGAAAAGGAATAAAACTATTCGGTGATGAAATATGAATTGTAAGAAATGATTTTGGAAAATTCATACTGTTTTAAATGTTTACCAATATCTTAGAGCAAATACCTTGACTGATGGAAGAATGAAATATGTAAAAATGGTGGATAAAGCAATAAAAGTATTACTGTGAAAATCAGAAGAGTTAGTGAGGTGAGAAGTTGTTAAAACTGAATAAATATGTATAATTTTATTACTTAAACCAAAATAATTACTTAATTGGAGTCTTTTATCACTGTATTAAAACTTTCTCATTTCTTTCTTTTTATATAGATGCAGCTTTAATGTGGCACATGAGGTAATTAATATGTAATTTTTACATGCAGATCTAAAGAAAATAGAGCAAAAATACCTATTATTTTATATTTGAAATAACTATGATAAAGTTTCACAAAATTGGATAATAATAGCTATTGTCAGACCACAACTATCACAAGTGTTTGGTTCATATGATGAGGAAAGAAGGGGCTAGGGAGAGAAAAGAGAATTAGAGGGTTGAGGGAGCTGGGGAAGAAGGTTGACCATGAAATGCAGAGGGTAGGAGATCATGAATTGGTGTATGTTTGTGAGAGTGTAGTTACTTTGTATTTGGCATCTCCATCTTCTCAAAAATGTCTAATTTGTATCCTTTAGGCAAACCTTATAAGAGGTGAGAGGAGAAGTTGGAGGAGTGGTTATGATCAAGAAGGTGTTAAGAAATGTGTGATGCTTGTGAACAGTTTATGAAACATTGTCGGTGTTCTTTAACCCTTGTGTGTAGATTTCTGCCTGTTTGCCCAAAGTAAAGAACCCCAAAAGTATTACAAGTTAATTTATAAACACCGGATTTGAGAGAATCTTCAAATTTGTCTTTATTGTTGTGGAGAGATTTTATATTATGACAAACTATCAAAAAGCTACTAGATACTGAATAGAGTGTAAAATCACAATTTCGAACATTACCTCTAAAAACTCTGAAGATCCTAGGAGATTTCAAGAAGAACGAACGATACACATTATAAATGTAATTACTTTACTACTCGAGAAAGAAACGAGGAAGAAAAGGAAGATATGCACGCAAAAAGAAAAATATTCTTAAATGCATTGAGATACGAACCACTAACATTTGAATGAATTATTTCAACATTTTATTAAGATTCTCAGCCTTTTAAGCCACTAGTATTTCTCTTTGTCTCTCTCTCTTATGCTTTGAAACTTTCGCTTTTAAATAGAACCATAAAACGTGGATGCTGATGATGATGGAGAAAGGAACCGAGCACAAAGAGAAAATTCTAATGACATTTTGTTAGTATCGAAAGATAATTACGAACAGGAATCGCATAGGCAATCTTTAATTTAGAACGGGATTTGAAACTTGAGATTTCCAGTTCCCGCCATTTCATGATACACGTCTTCAGAGCGCAAGAAAAAAATCACGAAGAAATAAGCAATTTGTAGAATGAACATAAATTTGTATATGGATATATGTACATTGACCCATCTGAGCAGGATAAGTTTTCATTACCGATGGTAAAAGATATTCAACGATAAAGTTTAAAATTTAATCTTAGAAACTGAGATTATTGTGTCAAGTTTTTTTTTGCTGATAAAGTAACAAGGTTATTTTAACCTATATATGAAATAACCTTTATTTCCAATTTTCTTAGCAGAAAACTGTTTGTCGCAATCCGCAAAATGATTACCATCATAAATTACAAAAATTGTCTTATTATAGGCCCTCATTAAAGAATGCATATAAAAGTCGACCGTCAATTACGGAGCAACCGAAACATTAAATCTTCAAATTTCGAAGCATCCGCGGCGATCACACGACCACGCTAGAGTTAAGAATCTCGGAAAATTATTCGCGAAGTCACAGCGCCAAGCGACGAATCTCCACCAACACCTCTGCCGTATCCCAAAAGAATCCTTAGCGGTTACTGAAATGGGAACAAATTAAGGCGAAGCGACATGACTCCTGGGTTGACTTGTGTCAACAACAGAAATTGTTTTGCGCATCAAGCGGAATCCGTAAAACAACGTGCGGATTATTTTCATTCACCGTTGACTGAGCGATAATACTTGCCTCTCCTTCAGCTCTTTTCTTCTCAAGCTCCTTCTGCTTGGCATACTCCTCCGCGATGCGAGCCTCGATAGCGGCGAGAGACTCCCGCGTGAACGGACGGAACAAGCACCGTTCTTCCTCTGATGCACTTTCCGAATCTTCGGACATTTTCCTTGTCCTCCCCCTCGCTCCACCTCCCTCCTCCGCCTATCGACCACTCCCCCTGACCGCCACCGGCCCAGCTTTCCCCACCCCTTTCACACCCTTGTTCTCCCCACCCTCCCCTCTTCTCCTATGCTAATCAGATGAACTCGGGACTATCCCTCTCATCGCCGTGCGGCGCCGCGGTGTCCTGCACAATAGAAAAATCAAAGCAATGAACAGACAGAAAGAATTACGGATGATTAGCACGACCGGGATACCAGTCATATAAAAGTTACATTCATTGAGGGTCCCACATTTCGCAAAGGTGCGAAAGAAGAAACAGTGAGACTCAAATGTCAACGAATCAATATAATAAATCATGGGTTGTCATTCAATCACACAACATTCATATGTTAGGTCCCCACACACGCCCAGACATAGGAGAAATACAGTGAGGTTCCCCTTAATCGACGAGCACAGGCATCCATTCTCTAACCGGAAAGATCCGGAACTAAAATATATATTATANTCAATTCCCTTCGCTTCATAAAAGCTTCCTTGACCAATGCTACTCTTTTTCTAACCTCATCTCTACACCTCCCATCCCAAGATAGAACACTACCCAAGTACGAGACTTTGTCAACCTGTACTAGTTTTTCCCCATCCACCCTGACCGTTAATTTAGCATTCTTTCCCTTAGTAAATCTCATTACTTTAGTCTTAGCGGAGAACATTTTCAAACTGAACTCCGGCGGCCAGCTTCCTAGGAGCTAACCAGATAAGAAAACTGAATTTTGAGGGGTATATAATTACACTTCATTCAAACATTAAACAGCCAAGACAGATAACAGTTCTGAACGAATACAAGAATGTTATTACTGTTATTATTATTCCTCGTGTTTCCTGAGATTGACGAAATAAGGAAGAATAACTTTTATTCGTAGGAATTAATTTCGGCTTAAAGGCAGCAAGAGATGCATTTCTGAAATGTGCAAACGATGATAGTAACGCAAGTTCAAAGAGCAAGAGCAAAAGTAAGTTTTTCCCTAAAAAAGAATTTAAGGATTGATTCTGCTGTCACACAAATATTTGAAATTAATACATTTCTAATTTTCGACAAGCTTTTGGCTGAAACGCACAAGTAACGGAATGGCTACAGAACGACCAGAAAGCCTTCAATTACCCATCACTTTACATGGCTGCTCTATTTTTGAGAATGGATGTTTTAGCATGCTTTGGTATCTTCCACCTATAGCGACCAATTTAATTTGTGCGGATAAGATACTGTTAATAGCAAAGCAAATGGCCGAAGAATAAAAAAATGACGTGCGGAAGAAACTATTTCGTCGTCTTTTTATGAGCAATCCTGTAGAGGTTGCCAATTAATTAAAATTTCATTCATGTTACCCTCGGCATGTTTGGAAGAAACATTTCAACACCTCCCTCTATATATAGCTTGCTATACAAGAAGATACGTTCTACCGTTAAATCTTTAGATAATCCTTGATGTTAGTTTCAATTCTGCGTTTGACATGAGGTTCAACTTTTTAATATATTTTGAAAGTTTTATTGTTTCAACAGCTACCAAGAATCTGAACAAATGCTACACAGGGGGTAAACATTAAAAAAACGTCGTGGATTCAAATTTGAATAAACCTGCATAATGTAAGTTCTATTCTATTTATGATTAGTCTGTTTAATACAATAGAAAAATCTTTACTCAGATTACTCAAACTAGATTACTGAAATTCTTTTCAAATTCTTCTTTCTCTCCTAGATTAAATGGCAAAGAAAGCCATTACTCACTCATCTGTTAATTAGTCAAGGGGGAGTGACTCATCAGCAGGTCTTTATTTGATTATGACCTTAAATGAATTGAAGTTGCTGTCTCCAGCGAGAATTATTTTCCGAAACCATTCCACTTAACGAATTAGTCTCCTACTTAATTACCAGTTACCAAGAACTTCATGGAGCACTTCATTAAGGACATTTAATTTATTTCCGAAGGATTCTACTTTCAGGAAGTATTCTGGGTAAAATAAAAAATTAATTTTTTAATATTGTTGAGATTTTTCAAATTAATGGATCCGTAATTTTAATTTCTGTTGAGTGTAAAACACGCATACCAAGTTTGAGAAAACTGCATAAGCTTAACCTCGATATCGTTTACTTATCTACTCTACATCATGTTTTAAGAGAGAAAAATTGTACAAGTTTCTTATTGATATAGAGATAAAGGATGCTCTTTAAGGAGATAGGTGTATTCTCCAGTACTTCCGCGATGACCAGATCAAGGAAGCCGACTAACTCTGGAAGGAACTACCGTTATGAGAGGGTCCCAGTACGTATTTCAATAGTTAAGACATCATTTTCATGAGATGGAAAAGATGATAGCTTAGCTATTGAAATAGTATGGGCACTTCTCAGAACGGTGGTTCCTTTCAGAGATTGTCTGTTTCTTTGAGCTGGTACCATGGAAGCTCTTGAGAAAACACCTTTTGGAGCATTGAATATTCTGTCATTTATCAACCTAGAAAGGGGTTGTGGACCGAAATATTCTGTGTTGCGGTATGATTTTAAGTATGTAATGCGTACCAATGAAGGTGCAATTCGATATTTTGATGGAGATGATCAATAAATGAAAAGATAATCGATAAATTATCATTCTTCAATTATTTGTTTTTTGTTTAACTGGATAGCTGTTATCACTCTGCAAGTGGGTCTCGGTCTGCATAATTTTGAGTAAACTGTTCTTCAGATTTAGATATGGATTGTGACAGACAATCATAGCCTCTCCTTTAAGAGGGACTTTCAATATTACTACAGAAAGTACAACTCCTTTCATCAAATTCCATAAGTAAAGGAAGGGGTGAGCCTCGAATTTCCTCCCTTCTCGATCTTATGCACCACGCAATACACCATTCGATTTTTATGAAAGTAACTGTACATATCTAAAGAGAGGATTTAATGTCCATATGGAACATTAGAAAATGTCGATAAAAATACAAGTAATCTAAATCGGAGATGTCTCACATATTATTTGTGGGAAAACGATGAGATAAATTGTCCACTGATATTTAACTGTATTTTCAACCATGTGGACCTTCTCTATCAAGAAAACTCTTCTGCTTCAATGGCGGATTAGTGAAATTTCAATAGACTTTCATAATATCTCCTATAAGAAGACCTTTGAATTTTCATACATAAGATACATAACTGAAGAAAAGTTTTAACTTCCTCGTTGTGTAAAAGATACTCGTTTCAAAGATACACAGGTAAAATATCTAAAATATGAAATGACGTCTATAAATGACGTTTTTTAGTAAGGAAATGCATGAAATGAAAATTTATATATGAAGCATTTCAATTCATTATTTCCTACAGAAATATCAAGAGATCTACCCGACGATAAGAAAGAAATACATGTCATCTCTTTCATTTAGAACAGCCACTGAAAGTTAGCAAAAGTGATACTTTCTAAATAAAAGGTTTCACACTGCCTAAAGGTTTTCCAATTTTGTATTAATTAAATGATTAGTTATGGCTTTATTTTGAAGACCTTTGACAAGAAGATGAAAAGAAATTAAGCGTCTAGTCTTTGGCTAGCTATTTTTGGTTATCTAACAATGGACTATTATTTATGCGAATAATCACATAGTGAAATCGTTTTTTGAATAATAATTCAACAAATCTGCCCGTAAGGATCACCATTTACATAAATCAGATTAACGTCACAAATATTCGAGAGCATAGAAAAGAGGATTATTTTGAGCCTGGAAATTATTCGAAAAAAGAACTACACCGCACAGAACGCAAGGGCCACTCTCTGGTTATTTTCCGTAGTTTATACTGTATTGTAATTAGATTGCAATTTTGCATAAGTATCAGATCCATTCAAGTAGCGGAAAAGAACAGCTTGTGCACAATTTACCGCAAAGCTAGATTTAACTCTCTTTACAGTCATTAATGAATTTATTCTTTTGGAAAGAGATAACGAGGAACGAGGCCTGAATTAGCGGAGAACATTTTCAAACTGAACTCCGGCGGCCAGCTTCCTAGGAGCTAACCAGATAAGAAAACTGAATTTTGAGGGGATTGGGTGACCCACCGGAGCAGCGGCGTCGGCAGCATCGGAGGGTGAAGTGTTGATCTTTGTGGCAGACGGAGTCCACCTCCAGGATCAGGCCATCGCTCGGGTGCATCAGGAGGCGGAGGTGAAGGTGGAGGAGAAGGAAGGGTGTGGGCTAGGGGAGGGGGAGGGGGGGACGAGGGGCAAGGGATCGGATACAGGTCCAGCGAGGCCTCCACGAAGGCTGACGTGCTTACACCTGGAACGAGAGGGAAACGCTGCATTGGTCCTTCCGAAAGGTTCCCGGATACACGAAGCATAAAATCACGCATTTTCGATTTCAATTTAAGTGTTACTTCGTCATCCGGGCTGTAACGCATGCATCGATAACAAAGGACGTAGCTCTGTAACAGTCTTTGATGGAAATTTTCCTGTCCTACGTACATACATGCATGCATACAATCATATCTATCACTTTAGGGGTAAGCACGAGTATGGCCTCATCTACTCACAATAATTTTCCATACTCTCTCATCCGTGCATACACCTTTCACTTCAGACGCACTGATCTATTAACACATTCCCTTTCTTCTATAAGCAACAAACGCCTTTTTATTTATCATATCATTTACATGTTCAACCAGTGATTACTCGATCATCCTTTATGGCTACGATAAAATCCCTCGGGTGAAGTTCGCTCCAGGTGAGATCAGACTGCTGACGGAAGCTTTTCGAAAAATTCATCGGTTCAGAAACTTAAGACGAAGTAGAAGATATTGTAATTACAGTAAGCAACGAGAGCGATCTCCGAGAGGCATCGAGGAAGCGTCACAAGGAATAAATCACTAAAACAAATAGTTCCGGTTATTCTTTCCTCAGAGCAACAGAGAAACTACTAGGATAGAAAGGGTAAGGTGATAATGCATCCCTTGTCATAAGCTACTGATGACTCACGGAGCATATATCTAAATCTACCTTTACTATAAGTAACACTCTCATCATCCACCATATTTATAATTTTGCCGCCATAAATGGTGGTCCTTTGGTCCAAATAAAGGAATCGAACAGGAAACTAACCGATAAACATCCATTTATGCTAGAACGAAAACAATACCTGAAAAAATATAATAATTCTTAAACCTGACAAAATCAAAAACGGTTACTTATTCCACTCAGATTCTCGGTTTATAAACATATCTGCATGTGACTGGAGGGTTCTAATTGATAAGGATATCGTATTTTTCACAACATACTGCTACACTTACTTACTAGCCAACGCGAAACTGGTAGGTGTCAATATTTAAAGGGAGGGAAAAAAAGAGGGGGGATTATCAATGTTACGGAAAAGGTACATCAAAAACCAAGTAGGAATGATGAATTTTATTCTATTCTCGACGCTTTTGCAAAATAATTTACCTGAATGATCTCAAAATATGTAAGAGGTATTATAATGGAACTTTCTTCAATAAAACCCAATTTTTTGAATGTTGATTTATTATAATTAATTATTCTTAGTAATAATTTGAAGTTTTATTACTCGTGCGAGTAGTTGTTACGTTTGTCCCGACTTCAATTTTTATAGAATCTACCTTTCGATTGTTAAGTACTTGCTCTATCAAAAAATTTGACGACCCAAATCGCCGGGACGATGTGATTGGCAGGGGATAGGATGCTGCGGAGCCATACGACTACCAATCTTCAGATTGGTAACTCCTGATGATGATGAGTAGGACGAAAGAAGCCACTATAAGACCATAACAGTTGGGAAATGTTAAAAAATATGTGTATATCAAGTTAGTTATACACTAATTCTCCTATACTCTTTATAGACGGGCTTCCGGATACCCAGGTGGGCAACGGGTTCGACTTCGCCGAAAGCGGTCCCGGGTTCGACTCCCGGTAGGGGCTCATGTGCAAAACGACTTTAGCTGTCGAAGCACTTTTAATAATACTACTACTACTCTTTATAGACAAAATAAGAAGTATAAGCGACCATATATGTGGCTTTAAATAAGCGACGTTTAAAACGTGCAGAAGAAATTTTCTAGGGATTGATCGATGGATTAGAAATTATCTGAAGAGGAAAATACTGAATTGTAATTATTCGTAGATTCAATCCCACTGCATTCGACTTATTCCTGGATGTTAAAAGAGTATATTCGTGATCTATACAACAGACGGTGCTCCCTAAAGGAGAAGTTTCTTATAAAGATCTCAAAAAGTGCATTCAGGAATAATGCTCGTACTGAGGAAGTCCTAAAACTATCTTAAATAACAACTGTGAGTCAAGAAATTAACTATGATGTGCTTACAAAAAAGAGTGGTCTAAGAAATAAAAATAAATAAATATAAAAATATATCGGACACCCCAAATTCAAGCTTTCAACAAAAAGCATGAACTGGAAGCCCAGTAGAGAAAAAATAACAGAAAAAATTTGAAGAAGTCAAGGAATATTTCGTTTCTTTTTTATTTCGTCAATTCACTGTTCCCAAAAAAATTGAGGGGTTTCATCTAGGAAAGGAAAGAATTGTGTGGGGATTTTATGTCTTTCATCCATACATCTTCATCTTTCTTCGGAAACTAATTATAACAATGCTGAATAAGAAATGTTCGTAAGAACCCTAAAAGTTTGTTTAGCAGATATGCGCGACGAATCAGTACGTTTTTCATGAACCTGATGTTGACTCCGTTATGCTGAAATTAATTGTTAACCAGCAAAATCTGTGGAAGCCATTACACTTTTCGAAATTTATGAAGAATAACTGTACATGGAGCTTCTAAGTGAAGGCTTCACTAAGTGAAGGCTAAGGTGAGTCTAACTTAAGTGTTCTACCTTTCGGTAGGTCCATGTGCCCTAATATTCCCTATTCAAAGCCATTTCCTTCGATACTTGGTAACTCACCCCACCCTTTATGCCATCTAACATCTTTTGCCTCTGCCTTCCACTCTGCCTTTTCCCTTGTATTCTTCCCACAATAACATTACTCAGCAATCCCTCTCCTCTCAATATTTGACCCACCCCTTTCTTTTGTCGGCGCAATTAAAACCCTCTCCTCCCCAACCATTCCTAGTACCCCTATGTTTGTTTTTATATTCACCCAGCTCACCTTTCCCATTCTATGCCACACCCACATCACAAATGCTTCCAATCTTTTGATGTCCTCCTTTCGTATTGTCCATGTTTCACACTCATACAGCAAAACACTCCATATCAAGGATTTTACCAATCTTTTCCTGATTATTTTATCGAGATACTTAGTTATCAATTCCCTTCGCTTCATAAAAGCTTCCATGACCAATGCTACTCTTTTTCGAACCTCATCTCCACACCTCCCATCCCAAGATAGAACACTACCCAAGTACGAGACTTTGTCAACCTGTACTAGTTTTTCCCCATCCACCCTGACCGTTAATTTAGCATTCTTTCCCTTAGTAAATCTCATTACTTTAGTCATATTTGTAATTAATATTACTTTTTAAACTATCAATAAGGGCAAAAATGGCTGCCTTGAGTAGTTCTAATGATTTTATAGAGCCACTTTTGAAAAAACGCCCAAGATATGAGATGTAAATAAGATTCACCATTCCATCAGTGAGTATTAGGTAGCGATAACTGGTATGAAAGAATTTTCTTACACATTTATTTTCATACGCCGCTGTAACACAATGATTGCGCTATAGGACTAAATATCGACCGAGTATAAATCTATCTGGGTTATTTCAGAACTAATTTTTTTACGAAAAAATACGTCATGAAGGGAAGTATAGCGTAAGACCCAAAAAGTTAAACTTCGTCGAATTACGTTGAATAATTTGTGCCAGCAGATTTTTCCCATTAATTACTGGAGTATACAGAATCTACAAATCAAAACTCAATGTAAAAAGATATACACAGATGAAAGAACAAAAGAAATAGTTACACAAGGCAAGTAAAACACAAATGTAAAAAATTATTTATCGCACTTTATGGCTAATGTTTCCTCGATATAACCACTAAGCGTATTTAATGGTGGACAACTATTTTCATTACGCGAAGAGCAAATTTTCCCTTACTTCAACGTGAGCGCATATTTATCAATTTGATAAGAATCAATCTCAGACGCAGATTGGGAATCCTTGAATGAAAGGAGATTATAAGCTAGGCTGCGATTGTTAGATAAATTCAGAGGATGTAAAGTTTCGGAAGACGTAATTAGTATGCGACCCCCCTGCTACTTCGGCCGATCCGACAGTGAGCGTAAAATAAGAGAAATAGATGCGAGGACAAATCGTTTTCGGGACTCATTCTTTCCGCGAACGATACGCGATAACAATAAATTAAAGAGATAATTCTACTCTTGGTATTTACACCCCCTGCCACACGCCGAAAGGCATTTGCAGGGTATTTATGTAGATGTAGATGTAGAATAATCCACTGAATCGAAACGAAAGACTAGGTTGTTACAGGGTCCAACTAGAAGGGAGCAGAAAAAATTGACAGAAATCAAAACGCCAGAAAATTTCGAAATCGAGCGATAAACTTAATCAGATGATCTCGAAAGCAAAGTTGTGAGAGATTTCAAGCCGTACAGACGTGCCAAACGCGATTACAACCAAATGCAACGCTATAACGTGGAGTGAGTTAATAGCGCTCTCTACGTTCATAAAGACAAATTGAAAGGATTCAATGGCTTAAGAGGTGGCTATTTGAAATTTCATTGGCTTCGGAGTAATGCGGGTGAGGATTTTACTGAGGATCGCGCAGAGAGCACATCTAAACCACTAGAGATGACAAGCGTAATGTATTTATGTGACAGGTGTGTAAGTATAATTTGGACAAATTTTGTCAGAGAAGACATTAATATTCAATGGATTCCTCGGCTAACGAGTACCCGACCATCCAATTCTTTGGTTGATGAATATATTTTTACTGTTTTACCTGTTTAGCCTCGCAAATACGCATTCAGCTAAAGAATGTTTTAGAGAATTCACTGGCAGATTCTCGGGTTAGAGGCTTTTGAAACACCCAAAAAATACTTATCGCCAGCTATCGCTTTGTTGTTACAGAAAATTTAGTTTATTATTTAGTGGTGTACGAGCATTTTTGGCTCCTACCATATAATGAAAAAGGAAGACTTTTAATTTTTCTTTTGGCTTAGGATAGAGGAAAATATATCTTTCATTTTAACACTGCTCATAACTGTAATTACAAGAAAGCTACTTAGGCATGAGTAATGCTGTGTATGGTAATGCTATAATGATTTATATGAATCTACCTATGATGAATATGCTATAATGATCACTCCTTATTGAGTGCTACGAAAATTCTTATTCATACGGTCATTGTGCTGCATTTGCTCGGCCCTTTTTCACATGAAGCAGTGAGGATCAATGAGAAAAGCAAGGACTAACTACTTCAATCCTCATCTTGCCTCATTCCCTCTACAAAGTACTTTCAGCTAATGTTGAAGGGTACAATGATCCGGCCAGCCCTTGGGCTAGTGAATTTATCGATAGACATCCATTAGGATTTTGCTAACTTTTGGGAAACAGAATTTCGGTTAATGAATAACTGTTCTCAACGAATTCATTTCGGTAACAAAGTAATCACTTACAGCAAAAATATGTTTTCTTTCCAATTGCACGACGCATTCACTAGTTAAGTGAAGTATATTAAAAGTCAAAAACAAACACGCTTATTTAAATGGATGATGATCGTGATTTTCGCGAGCTTTAGCGGATTTCTGTCCAAAGTAAATGACGCAGAAAAGGTTAACCCAATTAGAGATAGAAGATTCAAATTTCAATATTTAATGAATTCATAACTAACATTTGAAAATTTTCCTTTTTACTAATTTTTGTGAATATGGTTTCATGCACATAATTTTCCTCAATGGAAGAACATCGATAAATGCATGCTTTAAAATAGTTAAGATGACTGTCAAGATGACTTGCAAATGGAATTCTCAAATGTACGGTGCTTGGTATGAAAAACTGATTTTATAGTAAAGTGTAGTTAATACTTCCGCGAAGAAAAAGACAGCCTCCCAGATCGTAGTAATCGAGTGCTAATACATCATTGAAAACATATTCGAAGTACAGAAAATAACGCAACTGATGTTACACAATGAAACTGATGAAATAATTAACTGATAATAAGCAGCAGTGAAAGGTCAGAAGATCGGAATAAAACGAAAACAGGATCGATTTTAGAGGAGACGAGTGTCTCAAGCTATTGCTTACACAGCTATTCATATACATGAGGCGTTGGAATGCTTTTGCGGAACTTTAAAAAGCAATCTAGAAGAACAAAACATTCTTATACAAATATCTCGTTACATTTATGTTCCATTGGTCACAAGGAAAAATAACAGATATCACAAAGATAATTATTTAGAATTTTTAGAAAGTCATTTGTATATAAAGACGTAGGTGTTAAGAAAGATTAGTCCAAAGTTCCTTTAAACGACTTACCTTGCCATAAAAATGCTATTTGAGAAAGCAGTTTTCACGGATAAAAGACTGAGAAAATCGAATCCTTCCATTAAATTCGAGGTAAAGACTCAGTTGTCCCATCGATGAATATTTTAAGGATTTAAATTTCAATTTCAAGCTAAATTTATTTTTAAATACACAAACCTAAGCCTCAACTAAGCCATTTAGATGCTAACTTTAATTAAGAAATACATTCAATTGCATTCCTTTTTAAACGAATGTCCTGTTATTTGGCTATGATTTAATTTTCTTGCCTAATCCTTCTCCTTTTTGCCATTCAGTACACATAGTATGATATTCAGATTCATCCATTTAATAACTGAATAAAATATAAAACATTCAGTGATACCAAACAAGGATCAAACTTTCCTTGACCTGCGGCTTTTAATGTATGCGCAGCAAGTTTCTCCAGGTATTAATCACAAAAAAGACAAGAAGGAAGGACGAAGAAAAAGATGACTAGAGAGGAAGGGATAGAGTTGGGTGGGAAGTGACGCAGTGTTGTCTCCCTATGCGGCCTATTGTGGCGACGCCCCGGTGGAGGTGGCGTCCGATGGAACTAGTTCTCGGAATTCTTCCACATGATTTTACCGTAAACCTCTCTCTCGCACACGCTTTAGCTCGCTGCGTCACATTTGCAGAAAAAAGCTGCATGTGATGACAGACGATCTCGAAAGCTCTCTCGTAGGATTTTGCAGTTACGAAAATTTCGGAATTATGCAAGTGAATTACTCACTATCGAGATAACGAAATTAACTCCAGTTTTAGTTTTAATAAAAAGTAAACATAATTGATTCATTGAATGAGAAATATAATATTGAATTCCAACGATAATGAACAGTTGAACATAATGAATTAGTTGACAGTGAAAAGAGAATTATTGATATTACGCAGCCAAATACTTTATTAATGGTCAAAATAACTACGCTGAAGTGTTACAGAAATTGTTTATGGGCGACCGGTTTCAGCTAATAATAGGTATCGTTAGGCTATTTTAAATACAACTGATAATAGCTATTTATTTAACTACAACTTGTTACAGTTGTAGTCAGACGATAGCTATCATTGGCTGAAATCTGTCGCCAATAAACAATTCCTGTAAAATTTAGCATTGTTATTTTAACCATTAGTATTATTGAGTTTCACAAAATTACGACTTCTTCCAACAATTTTATTCAAATATGTTACATTGATATTAGAATGAAACTTCTATTCAGAAACGGTTGATACTTGCAAAGTAGGGTCCAAAACTAGACCATGTAGAATTCAAAACTATGCTAACCCTCATTACGTTATAACCTACAAATGGTCACAACTACTACAACTAACTAATCGAAAGAACTCAATGATTTACGCATTTGAAAAAGTTATGGTAAACCTCACATACATATATTCATGGAATCAAAAATGTTCCTTACCTTGTCGGTCTTATTTGGCATATCAATACGAAGTCCTTATATGTATGTATCCGAGATGAAGATATCTGGAAATAAAAATTTCAATCAGTTGTCAGGATGTGAGAATCAAAAATGTTCCTTACCTTGTCGGTCTTATTTGGCATATCAATACGAAGTCCTTATATGTATGTATCCGAGATGAATATATCTGGAAATAAAAATTTTTCTCAAAAAATTTAATTTGCGAAAGTTATTTTTTCCACAGATGACTACAAAGGAAACGTTCGCGAGAGACGGTTTTAGGTGTGAAGTGCTGAAGTATAAAGGTAGCGTAAGAGCATGTGATAACTTTGCGAAGAGCACACTCAGTTGGAGACAAGTTGAAAAAAAACACTGCCTCGGTAGGACTCTTTGTTGTACTTTTCAGTGGCAGAGCAAACAGTAGGCGTGGTGTGAATATGAAGATATTTCTTGAACGAAAAAGTATTCGAAAGGACATGCATGTGTTCGTGGGAGAGGTATTTTTTTAGGATTGAGAGGTTGTAAAGCATGCATACTCATGTAGCTCTTTTATTAGATTCTCGAGCTTAATTTCCGGTAACTTCTTGGGTGGTTTTAAATTAAGAGAGCGCTGGACAGGCGGATGAATGATTGAAATTCATTCGAAAGCGAAATTCTGCACGCAAGCCTCCGCATATGCTGAGCATAAATCAATAGACGATGGAAAACGTGGGAATTAAATGGGGGAAGAGCGCAGAAATTTTGGATCGACAGGATTCCACGTTAAATGAATTTCGCACNTATTGATAATATTTATTCTACTGTTTTCAAGTCATGAAAGCCTACTTTACGCAAATTTCTTATAAAAATTATAAGAACTGATTATCCCCTTGCACTTACATAGAATATTTCATGAAATCAACATTCAACAATGGCCTTAGTCGTCGAAGGAATGGGCTGTTTATTTTCCAAAAATTTTACAAAATTTCCGTGTGTTTTATCAAAATCCTCAAAGTTCAGGTCTATATAAATATTTCACGACTAAAATAAGAATCTATGATCCTTTTCCTTTCTTGTAACACTTGTCTCAATTTCGTAGGACCATTCTTTCTTATTTAATTTTGTAAAAGAAACAACCACTGCAGGTAACGAAAACCTATTTTACGTACTATATTTCTTAAGGAAAAGTATACTAACTGATAATCTCCGTGCATTTATTAGGGATAACTCATGAAATCAATGTTCAACAATTGCGTTGCTCGTCAAAGGTATGGGTTGTTTATTTCCAAAATATTTTACGAAATTTCCGTGTATTTAATCAAAGTTCTCGCAATTTCGAAATTATACGACTGATTCACGACTAAAATCAGATTTTATGATAATTTTCCTTTCTTGTGACACTCGTCTCAATTTCGTAGGACCATTGTTTCTAATTTAATTTTGTAAAAGAAAAAACCACTGCAAGTCATGAAAACGTAATTTACGTACATCTCTTATGGAAACGTATTTTGTGCTCCTGGGTCTACTTGGGCCTTCACAGAGATGAAAATAGTTTTTCTGGGGGTTTCAGCATCTTAGAAACACGATGCAGTTTGTTTCAGATCTCTTAGTCAAGCCGTTTCTGAGATGTTTCTGGGGGGCGGACAGACGGACAGACTAACGGATGGACAGACATTTGCTTTTTATATATATGATATTTATTGTATTATCGTGTCCACTACCGCCAGGTCTTGAACCTATATGTAGCGCTCTTCAAATAGTAATGATAATATAAAGGAAAGCCAAAAATCTGATGGCAAATTATAGTTCAAAATATATCAACTACGTACTGGGGAGTCAGGTTAATGTTGAGACCTATATTTCGCAGAACTGTAGCTTTCGAATGGATCTTGGATGTATCATCAACGGTACTATCCATGATGATAAAGGAATAAAAACAACTTTTTAACGTTGCCACAGAACTCTAATCCTCCACGACTAAGGTTTCAACGCTTAGAGTCATCATCAGGTGCATCAAACATGGAAACAGTCACATATAACATCAAACATTAAAGTTTTGTGGTAGCGTGTAAGCTTGTGTTTTTATTTCTACCTCATCATAGAGAGTTACCACAAAGTTGATGCCAAAACAGTGCATTTTAAGATTATTTGTCTTAACCTGACGAAGTTGTGATCTTATTCTCTTTCATATTATGAGTCTTCTAATAAGCACTTGGTGATGTTCGTCGACTGAATGTAGATTTGATCGACTTTTGGATAACCAAAATTTATCTTTGTTTGCAAAGGAAATGATTGTAGTGAATGTAGTGCGGTGATTTAGCAGTAAAATTGTGGTTAAGTTTAGGCACAGGCAGAACTTGCATCAAATCATAGCGCTTACTTCTGCTACTATAAGACAATGAAGTATTTTACATCTACTTTATAAGAGGAAGAAGATTCATTCACCCAACCTCATCCTGTTGAATTTTTCCTATGCAAAGAGTAAACTATTATGTTAAGGGGAAAGTTGTTCGGGATCTTTTCTACATAAGTATAAATACGGAAAAATATCCGCCGTTATCGAAAATGTCATTGTTGTCGATAAATGCGATTTCCTCGTCTACTGAGTGACTGAGAACATGACAATGAAAATATTCCTGCTGTAGTGTTGAATTTTTCTTCATGCAGCGAGTTTTTCATCGGATCATAGAGCGATGTTAAAAAAATTCAGACTGCGTTGGGTAAATTGAAGGATAAACTGAGCTAAAATGTTGCATTACACAGAAAGCATCTCATTTAAGTATCTTTGGGAATAAAATATTAGGAAAAGGAGAAATAGGAATGGATAATCCATTTATTCCCTGCCTTTGATAAAAATGTTCCTTTCTTATTTAGATAGTTCAAAATTTCGAGAGGAAACGACCGAGGCAATACACATTGGTTGACCAGATATGCCACTTTTTTAGTAAACGTCGCTAGAAAGCTGTTAAAAAGAATAATGGCTTGAATCCATTATTAATAATATTACATCGGTTCAAATATAAAATTGATCGGGCCTATGGAAAGCCAAGTGTTTTGCGTTGCGTTCGCCTGCGGTAGAAGCGGTCCCTGGTAGGATTCCCGGTGAGATGGAAGCCCAGGAGTGCGAAATTACCTCAGCTGTCAAAGCACTTTAAAAATACTACTACTACTAACTTGATTAAGCAAATAGTAGAAATTCATGCCAATCCTTCATACATGCAGTAGATTAACTATAATCTTCGATTTAACTCCGAGAAACAATTAAAATACGGGGTCCTAAAGTAAACATCAGTTTAATTTCAATTTAAGTATACACTCTAATACTGGACCTGAGACTATTATCGGGTAAACGTAATGCTACTTTAATTTACTTGTAAATGAAGCGTGTTATTCCAGGAGAACTTAGAGGAGTGTATACGTAACAGACCACGTTGGATTGAGAGCAATGTGTCGCAAAAATAGAAAAAGTCTCTAGATCTAGCGAGAAAATCGCTAAAATAGCATATGTATGTAGCTGAAATGGAAACACTCATGAAAACATCGAAAAAATAAATTAGTTTAGGGGTCAGTTTAGTGGTATTTAACTGGTTAGAATGTTAGCTCTAAAGTGGGATATCTGGGTTTAAGTCCCAGATATTTCAATATATAAAATATTTAAAAATATTTTTTACAAAACTTGAAAAAATACAAAAAATGTATAACAAACTCCTAGTACCCCTATGTTTGTTTTTATATTCACCCAGCTCACCTTTCCCATTCTATGCCACACCCACATCACAAATGCTTCCAATCTTTTGATGTCCTCCTTTCGTATTGTCCATGTTTCACACTCATACAGCAAAACACTCCATATCAAGGATTTTACCANAAATATTTAAAAATATTTTTTACAAAACTTGAAAAAATACAAAAAATGTATAACAAACGTTTACCAGTTTTGGCGTGAGTTTACGCCATCATCAGAACTGACGGAAAAGAGGAGAAAGACGTTGTAATGTACATAGAAACGAGAGGGTAGGGGAGGGGGAGGAGGGGGGAAACAAAGTAAGGAAATCCGTAGACGAACATCAATGTATTGAAAAGGGGAAAGGTGGGATACATGATGGAGAAGGTCTGTTAGGAGCGGTGAGCGGTTGTTAGAAAAGAGGAACTCATTAGCAAGCTGAAAAGAATGGAATTTATGGAGGTGAACATGAAGTTCTTCGAGTAAGTTATGCTTCATCCCATGCACGGTGTAGAATGATGGGAGAGAAAGAGGAAGAGAGAGACTTGTCGAGTAAATGGTCGGCGAAATGCGAACGTCCCGACTTGTTTACAAAGGCAGTCTTATGTTCACTTGCACTTTTGGAGATGCACCTCCCTGTTTGACCAACATGTGATATACTACAGTCATTGCAGTCTAGTCCGTATATCCCAGGTTTATCATAAGGATTAAAGCGATCTTTAGCGTTGCATTTATTCAAGTATCGCTGGATACCATTATTTTTATTTCAATATATAGTTTCACTTTTGCTTCTCCTTGGGAATTACTAGCATGTCAGCGTGCCATGAAACTGTCGAAGATTACTAAAAATTGGATACTTTATATTTTAACATTTAAATTAGATATCTCTGTAATTTCATTCAGTTTCTTGATATTTTTCATCGAAAAAATGAGAAAGGACGAGTTTGAAGAGAAAGGCGAATTATGCGTAATTTTTTCCTAGAGAGAAACGAAAGAGAAGTTTGACGTAGCCGCGACTCGAACTCATTGTCAGATCTCCCACTTGCAAGGCGGTTGCTCTAACCAACTGAGCTACTACGACAAAAAACTCTCTTTCGATTCTGGCGTTTTGGATGGGAGAATAATTCCTGAAAGAGATTATTGATTTTCCAATCAGAAACTACTATAACACTTTTCGGACCTTTCCATGCCAAAAAGTAAGAAAAAGAAAAAAAAACATGCATCCCATCAAGTAATCCATTTCATTGAAATTGATTGCTCATCTGTTAGACATTATTGGAAACAGTAACTATTTGCAATGAATTTCTTCAGGAGATTAATTTCTTTCAGAGACAGTTCTGCGTCGTTTAAATGCACCAAAATCCTTCATAGAATATACCCCGCTTCAATGTAGTCTGATTCATGACTTTATTTTATATTCGATAAATTCTTTTCGATGCCGCGAAATACTTATGAAAGATCGAGCTGTGGTAGGATTAGCAATTAGGCTGCCATTTGGTGAGTGATAAATAATGTAAGTGACACATTATTCACCGAAATTAACTCATAATATGCCTCTTTATCCTGAACCATTGAATCAATACCTTTCACTGTTTAGGTGGAACCCAAGAAACATCTTCAGAACCACCGGATATAAACATGACCTATATCTCAAGCCAAGCCGACTGTGCTGGTGCAGAGCACATTTACCTGCTAATTAACAAAGGTTCCTAACTCAGAGCTGAATGAGGCGGAATCGATACGTGAGGTTTGAATTGCGACGTTGGAATGGTATAAATAGGAACTCTTAGTTAACTCTAGTTTTTTGATATGGATTTTTATTCACTCTTCCATACCCAGTTAAGAAATGCTAAAACTACTTCTATAGCTAAAACCTTATTTTGTTTATGTTTTATTTCAGTAATTCTTTAGCTTTGTACCATGTAAGACTTCAGAGGTTAGGTGTAAGAGAGGATGTCATGGGCCTAACCTAGCCGAATAAAGAGTTTTATAATAATAGTAATATAATGACTAAGCAACCCGTATTTTATGAAAGCGGTACCGGGTTCGATTCCTGGTTGGAGCTCATGTGCGGAATGATCTATTGAAGCACTTTTAACAATACTACTACTACTAGTAAAATAAAAGCATTCGAGTTAGAGGGGTCAGAGGTTTCCGTATCTTTGTGAAATAACCGTTAACGTTTTAGGGGGTTTAGTGCTGAATACAGTAGCAAGTAGTGGAGGTGTTTTTTTCTGATTTTTCATGTACGAGGAGCATTCATTGCCCCAATAATGTTAGTGTTATTCTCACCAATTTTTTTCAATCTACGCAGGTACTCGAATGAGTGGAAATCTCTATCGTAAAAAGTTTTAAACATATTCTTATCCGAGAGAGCAATAAGGAAATCCTTGAGAATCGAAGGGGAAACCTCTCCTTTGCGGAACCAAAAATCTTTTAAGCGATAGTGGAATGCAAGAGTGAAAAGCTCCAACGTCATACTTAAGGAAGAAAATTGAGTTGAGGACATTAAAGAATGGTTTCCAACGGAGAACTCATTTAGAGGAAAACTTCAGGGAAAGTTACATGAACGCCTGTCATGCTTCTTGGGCAGAACTGGTCCGTTGCATTTTATAAGAAATTAAGAGACCCTTCCTGCGTTGAAAAATTTCGGTCAACATTAATATTTCTTGGACAAACAGTGCATGGTTTCTCAGACATACATACATCCCTGGACTCGGAAAACGAATGATTCGGCGAATGCTCAAGCTTGTACGAATAAACATACGAATGATCAACCCAAAATGGATTTGTTTATAACATCAGCGATAGATAACATAGATGTGTGTATTTGTTTATTCTAAGATTTGGGAAAGTATGAACATTTTCGTTTCGGCTAACGAATGTTATTTTAGGACCAATTACCTCCGTTAGCCGTGAGTTCACCGCGTTGTTACTTATTAGACGAGAATTACTATTCTCAATTTTCCTTTCCCTGCGCTGAAGGATGAAATATACTGTATTAAGTTCCGAATGCCTTTGGTTGTGTCAATTTAGGACATTTAGGTTTCTTCTTCCTACATTCATTAAAATTAATGGTTGCTATAAAACAGCATGGATGTCGAACTGAGGACAGGGTTATTGAAATGCAATTTGAAGTGTATTCTCGTGTGGATCAGAAATAAGGACGATGAAGATAGTGGTCAGAAAGAGAATAGAGGCATTTAGGATGTGGACAAGGAGGAAGATTGAATGAAAACATTGGAGTGATTAAGTAAGAAATGAGAAGGCCTCTTTGGGTGTGAAAGCGGACAGGATATTGATGGGAAAGATTAAAAAGCGGCAGGGAAACTGGAGCGGATACCTTTCGAGGCATGAAAGTATATTGAAGACCGCAGTAGATGGAATGATGGGGAAGTTAAAAGGAGGGCAAAGGACAGGGACAGAGACTCTGGACCACTTCAAAGAGAAGCGCACGTAAAATCAAACAATAAGGCACTGGAAAAGAGAATGTATTAAATACAGCGACTTAGCGGACTTGGCAATGGGCAGAAGACCCAATTATGATGAATCCATCGTAGGCTTTTAGTACACAAAATCATCTAATTCCCGAAACGCCTACTGAATTGTGGGTGCCAGAATGTAAAGAAATGCCCGAATATCAACCTCCTTTCACCGTGATACACATCGATTTTTGTGCCTTGAGACATCTACTGGCACCCGAATCGTCGACTCCGACCTCCTCAACGCTCATCCTCCGAATTGCTTCAGATATGTGCGCGATTAGCGGCCATTTCTCCCTCTCGACACCTCACCCTTTCCCTCCCCATCATCCCTTTCCGCACAACTATTCCTCGGCTGCTATTACAACCAATACTCTCACTGAGAGCCCGTCCATGGCACATCCTTCGGAGCGCTTACTCGGTGTTGCAGGGGACTCGGAGTATTGATTTCGGAGTTCGCAGGAGGGAGGGGAGCTAGAAAGGGAGGGAAAGAGTGGTAGGGAGGGAAAATGAGGCCGAATTGGGGGGGAGTTCGGGCATGGTGGTTGTTGGCTAGAAAGACAGGGATGTGTGTGGGAGAGTGGGTTATTTGTTGGTGATGGTTGCATACCCCTGCAGGATGCTCCTTCCCATACAACCTTCACCGACTTACCCCTCTATCCAAACCCCTCTTGGCAGTGTCGCAAAGGGAAGGGGGAAATAAAAGGAGTTTAAGTGTTTACAACCCGTAACCAGGGCGACCGGTTTTCCTAGACTTTATGGCAGTAAACTTGACAAGTTTTATGCCCTGATTAGTTGTGCATTAAGCGGAGTCTAGGAAGGTATCTGGCGGGTTTTAATTACGCAGTTTTGAAAGGGGATCCGAGGTGCACAAATCGAGAATGTGGAAGGAAATGTTTTCAACAGTCATTATACAGTTTCCGTTTAGTATGGCTAGACAGTGTACCTAGTTTTTCAGCACATTTAAACTTTGACAGGTGCAAATAAAACTGCATACTTTTAATTTCAAACACAAACGTGGACTCGTACAACTTCCGTACTCGGCATTAAAGGAAGTAAAAAATCATCCGAGAAATTAATAGAGTTTCGAATTATTTGTTTCATCCATAGAAAGTGATAAGATTAAAATTAATTGCGTAATTAATTAAGGGAGCACGCATACAGAGGATTTAATTTGACGAAAATTGAGACCATGAAGTCCCATTTTCCATTTAACCTATGGACCGGGGTGTGTATCAGTTCTTCGTATTAGGATAATGACAGAAACCTCACATTAATGAAGCTTCCCGGGCTGAATTGCCTTAATAATGATTAATCATTAATGGATAGGGTGAATGTGCAGATGATGAAACATACATAAACACAGTTAGATGTGCATCGATTAAGACACGTCAGGTAACAGTGAAATAGAAGAAAACTGAAATTGAGGGCATAGTTCATATTCTTATAAGAATTAAAGTAATATTTTTATCAGATACTTAAATCCGAACAAATTTAGCCATTTCAATAATTGGAAAGTAGGTCCTGTAGGTAAAGCGGATCTCTGAAATTCACTAATGAACGAAAGTGGGACTTTTACTTTCAGCCAGGGTAATGAAAGAAATGGCACAACTCCTTGAACTAATGGCAGGAATTACGTGGGTGCCTCAAACATTCTGGTTGATAATTTCACAATTAAATTTTTTAATGTTAAGTGGAGCTCATAAACTATATTACGGAATGGTCAACAATCAAAATGGCCAAATTAAGAACAAAGAAGTCAATCTCCTTATAACTTGATGACTTATTTTACTTTTGGAAAGAATGTATAGTAGTTGATAGTATTTTAGTTAGAAGTGCTTAGACAGCTTTGGTCATTTCGCACGTAGGCTCCCACCGGGAATCGAACCCGGAACCGCATTCATCTAAGTCGAACGCGTTGCCCACTTGGCTATTCCGGGGGCCAAGAATGTATAGTTCTCTGTCACTTTTGCTATTTACAGTTGAAAGGATATGAAATCTTAACTAGACGAGGATCGAATAGAACTGTTAGAAAATTTATCTCGGAGAATTTATCTTTTAGCAAAGATAAGGCGACACAACACAAAGGACAAAATATCGGCGGCATGCAAAGATTGATGAAGTGGAAAGAGCCGGAAAATTGCGGAAGTTATAGGAATAAAAACAAATCTCGTAAAGACTCTACAGTTAAAACTCGAAATATGATTTCATAATTCTATTTCAGGAAAAAATGGCTCCAAACCAACGAGTAAATATCTATAATCTACGTCCGTAAATACGGGACTAATCAGTCCCAATTTCGCTCGAAAAAATAAAGTCGTATGTATGTATGTAATATGATGGTGTTATACCATCGATATCATAATTTAAGGCATGCGCCTAAGGTACACGCTTAAAGAGTGAGATTATGTGCCATTCTAATTTCAATTTATATGTTATATTTTTCTTTACAAATTAGGTTGGGAATGGCTTGTTTTTTGGGAATTTTCCTCGTGGCTATAAGTTGCTATTTACGAAGCGCAAATTCATAAATGATTTAACAACAAAACTGATGATGACCTGAAGTGTCTAAACCATAGTCGTATAATAAAAATTATGGTGGTAACGGTAGTTGTTAAGTTGTTGTAGAAGTGTTTTTTCCTTATTCTTTAACAACTTTGTTAGTTTAAGATTGGGCTAAACGAATGGAATTCATGGTAAAAATTGTTTTATTTTTGATTTTATCAAACAAATATATCGGATATTTTCTTAGTTTTGGTAACGGAAGAACATTCATGGCATCATGACGTAATATCTGTCAAATATTTCGATGATGAATAAATTTAAAAGCTGTAAAAATGTAACATAATGCAATTGTAATCGTTGCTATTGGATGGGAGCCAGTGGTTAACAATAATTAAACAATACAAACATTATTATTGGACGACGTTGGGACTAGAGAGTCCCATCTTCCACTTGGCCCTTGTCAAATAATGTATAGATACGGAATGTAACATGATATAAGATATTAAACTATAAAGGTTAGTAAAAATAGAATTGAAAGATGGAAAGGCAGAATGGTTTTGTGAAAGAAAAAACTAATTTTTTTATCGCAGAAAAATGTTTCCACAAAGAGAAACGGGGTGTGAAAAACCTGCGAATGTAGGAGAGTGTGAAAGAAACAGATTGCATAAAGGAGAGTAAAAATTACAAAAGTTATAATTGTATACAACAAATATCATTAAATATTTAAATATGGTGCATGGTATGAACATTGGATTCAATTATCATAAAGTTAAACAATTACACGGGATATAATTATCGTGCAATCTGAAGGACCTTTCTAGAAAAATTTGAAACCGCGGGAAAGGAGTAGGCCATGGCAGAAAAGAAAACGGAACACAGATAAAAGAAGATAGATAGTGAGGTTATAAATGCCATCGCGGATTCCAGACAGTCGAATGGGGCGACTGTTGCAGCTTGCCTTGCGCAGTCCTGCGACAAGCGGTTCAACAGCATTGCGTGAGCGGAGTTCCTCCCTCCCCCCAACATTTCCCCCCTCTCCACTTCCCCCCCTCACTGCGGAAGGCGTGCGTGCGTGCCAGAATAAGCGTCAACGCCTTTTCGCGGGGAAGCACGGAATGAAAAAAAACCCTGTGGCTTGCGTGTGTTCTTATGAAGAACCCGTGTGCTGCGCTAGAAAATAACATGGGAGTTACTTCGCAAAGGCCGAAGGGAGATGAAAGGGTAATATTGGATAAAGGTATACTGTGAGGTGACTCGCTTCAATTGGGCTCTACTGTAACCTATGCAGTAGGAGTTTAGAACGCTCTATCATTGTCCCTCATTTCTGATGCGATGCTGAGTTTTAGCGGAAGGGTTTTACGCGGTCGATTGGCCAACACGTGAGAACTTCCGTTAAGTTCGTGGACGAAAAATTAGTATGTATTTCCGCGTGTAGATAAAATCGCTACTTCGGTAACGGGGACAAAGGAGTTCGTTTACATACGCGGATCACGATGCGTGTAAAACGAAGCGAGGAATTGAATTCCGCTTCCTTAAACGTAAAAATAGCGGTGTGAATGAATTTAAACTTTGGCGGCGTGGAAAGTAATTAAGCTTCTCAAGGCGCTGCACACCATCTGAAAAACATAGCCGATCGGAGTCCTATATTTTGGATTTCCAACAAGAAAAAAGGCCGGTTTCACTGCTACCGAATGTAGATTAAGACGGGACACATTCGTTTAGCCGACGCTCTTTACCGATAGCTCGTTTGGGCGACCTAGATTGACCGACATCTAGGTTGATTGACAACTCGGTTGACTGATATCTCGCTAGAACGGAATTCATAATAATTTCGAAGAATAGTTAAATCCTATTTTAATAACCAGCACTGAAATTTGATCCGTGCACAAATTATTTCAAATATATATCATGAAAGACTCCTTTTAAAGTTAGCAATTATATTTATTTTTTGCCACACATTTCTCAGCATCTGCGCAGGATCAAGTAGATTATTCACGAAGTCGGCCAACAAAGGTGTCATTCAGCCGAGATTTTGCTTAAGTAGACGTCGGTCAGATGTGATAGACCCGAATACGTCGCGGGGATCAAATGGTCGATATCATGTCTAGGAGGCAATCTGGGATGTCGGAGCTTTGATTGCAATGAAACGCAGAGAAAATCTGTCCAAGTAAGTCCTTATCCAAGACGAATTGGCACACCCAGCTTCTGATCCCTGGACAATGCAGAGCGTGCAAGGGATGTGCGTAATGCGCTATCGGAGGAGAACGAGTTTTCGGGGCCTTTAAATTGGAACAAGCCCACAAAGAGAGTCAGTCCACCGTCAGTCCACCACTCAGTCAGAAACCGATCCTCCTGACAAAGGGGTTAATCAGGTGGTCAAACACCATCCAAACGTAAAAATATGGATATTTGTGTTACTCGACGTTGCTTTAGAATATGAAGACTGAGGACGAGACGGTTACAGCATCAAATAATTAATGCTGAAGAAAATGAAGTTCACGTCTTGAATAATTGACTTATTTATTTAAAATAAACCCATTAACAACACAAGGCCTTTACAATGGATCGAAAACGATAAAACTTTGAAACAAAAAAGTTTTAAAAAATTTAAAGTAAATAAAAAGAAAAATAGAAATAAACCAAATTATAAAGCTACAATTTAAGAAAAAGTACGGGTGACAATATAAGTCATACTTGAGTTAAAATTAAGATTTAATGAATAATGCATTAAGATTAAGTGGAAATGAAGGAAATTAAACCAAAATAGTATCATTCAATTCTGCAACGGTCATTATGAACTCTTCCTCGGCAGTGAGCAGATCCTACAGAGTATTCTGGGCAAATCGATGCCTGAAGTCCTAAACTATCGGTTAATATAAAAATAGGAAAATTTAGGATGCTCTAAAATAAAGTGCCTGTTGAATGATGGAATTCATGAAGGGAATCTGAGAAGGTAAGTAAAGGAGATACGTTCCAAATCTGATAACTTTTCTCAAACAGACTGGCCGAAAGGTTCTTATTTTAGAGTGCAACGATGCATGCAAGAGAACGTTAAATTAGCATATTATAGGCCATCCTCGAATTAGAAATTTTGGATTGCAAAATTTCCTAATTACAGCGGGTTTTCGAGCAACATTCAACGAATATAGGAATGAAAACATGAAGTGAATAATCAACATCTAATAATGTGCCCTAACCACTCAAGCAGTTTAAATAGGCTGATAAGCAAGCCGTAAGTATCTAGTCATAGACAAATAAGAGACACCGCGTAAAAACGTTTTTCTAGTACCAATCTACGAGGAATTCTGACATTCATTACCTTGATTCATTATGGAACATCACGACTTGAATGGCAAAACTATTGATTCTGTTAATGGGAATGTTTTCAATCGTCTCCAAGTTCCCTCTCAAAATTTTACGATGCTATACACAAACCTATCACAGAAAGGTAACCCAATCACCGAATAGCTCTACACCTTTCACTACTGGGTCTAAATTTGGAGAAGATAATCATATTCTGCCCCTGAATCGCAGAGGGAAGATTGAATCCGTTTCCGCACTCGATTGGATCCTCTTTCTGTTTCTCGTCATTTTCCTCTTAATAACTACTTGGATGTACTGAATAAGAAACGGTTGAGTTCATTGACGAAGAAAGATTATGTACGAATGATTTTTAAATCCTTGAAAGAAACACTTACAAAATACTTCGGGGGAAAAATAGCATCCGCGTTGAAAGATGTATGGACTTTTTACGCACGTAAGAGACGTACTTATCTTGAAGAAGAAAATAAAATCTTAGAAAGGAAACCATAAAATGTATATAAGTGAATAATTCAAGCAGATAAGGCAGCAAACACTGAGAAAAAAGGAGAATGATAGTACAAGCGACTCTAGCTATTTACTAAGGGGCCCCAATGCAAATTACCTCTAACACACGGTATTATAATGTTAGCCTGGAGATTAACATTAATCCTCATGTTATTTCTAATAGACCAAATTATTGTCTATAGTTAAGCCGCAATTGTTAGTTACTACGATGATTAACTCAAGTATCAGAAGAAATAAATTAAATTTTGTCACCAGGAGAAGGAGAAAGGTAACTTTGCACGTTAAGGCGTAAACCTAGGAAAAATCTCGAGTAAAAACAGACATAAAAATATCAGGCAGGACTGTGACTCAAACCCGACATCTTCCACTATGACAGCGGATGCTTTGTCAAATTATTGGTTCGTAACAATAGAAGTAGTAGTGATAGCGTCATTGTTAAGAGTGCGACGACAGCTGAGGTCATTTCGCACGTAGGGGGCCTATGTGCCACCCCACCGGGAATCGAACCCGGGACCGCTTTCACCGAAACGAAACTCTTTGCCCATTTGGCTATCCAGGAGCCCATAATTGGTTGGCTTAATTAGATTATTTACTTGATGGAATGAGGGATTATGTCACCAGGATCTGAATAAAATGTTCATGAGATACAACGCGATACTTACATAATTATCTCAATTACCCAGAAGTAACATTTTACGGAAGAGGATCGCGTCTTGCATCACTTTTTAAGAACTTTGAATTGTTTCACTGCCTTCACCAAATTAGTAGAGTTCATTTGACAACGAATTGAGAAAGGAAAATATGAATGCGTGTTACCTTAATATCAAGAGAAATGGCCTGTGGGGACATTTTAATTTGGGGAGCGGTCCAAGTTTGCTAAATGATCGATTGCCATGCAAGTAGCCAATGATGAGAGAACAGTGTACTAAGGCAATAGTAGGTGGTCATAGGTGTTCGTGTTTAATTTCCCGTGAGACTCTGAATTAAGAGCATGAACATCCGATGCGTTCCCCAAAGTATAACTTAATAATGTTTGTTAGTACAGAGATGATTAAGTACCCAATCGATGCGGTATCTACCTTCCCTATTAGGAATGGGTGTTGATGAACCAAGTGATAATAAGTTTGTAAAAAAGTGGCTTTTTCCAAATGACATATTCTCTGTCTTCACCGAGACACTGTATTTACGCGACTTACTGAAATTAATAATTGAAACTTATCCTATTGATACTCCGCAAGAATTGGAACTGTGCAATTTTTGCTAAACGAAAATATAGCGATCGGAAAATGATAAGCGATAGGAAAACTGCGACGGTAACGTATAATAAGGAAATAAATAAAGAAATAAAAATGATAATTTCTCTCGGGGGGTCTCCACAAAGTCCTTTGTGGAGACCCCCCGAGGATGGAAGCCTTGCTTCCGAAATGATCATTGTGCTTTCCAGAAATCGGTAATCCGGAGCTTCCGTTTGTCTCTGAGCGCGAGTTCCGCTTGCCGAAAGACGGCTTACGGAGTGTTTTTAAACCTCTAAATACGGATATATGGATAACAAATGGAGTAAATGAAAAGTCTAAGACTGTAGTATTCTAAGGGAATTACCAATATCGTCAAGACGCGAAGTATGGAGATGATAGACACAATGTGTGACAGAGTGTACATTCTCGATTTCCCACAGTACACAAACTTTGAAGATAGAAGAACTGAGGCACTCATGTTCAAGATTATTTAATAGAAAAAACAGACAAGATAGCCTGATCAAATACATCAATCAAACCCTGCTTTTGCCGTGGATGAGTATAATACTAGTTGTCCAACCGATATCTACGCGTGTAAACACTGAGCCATATGTGACCCATACGATGGTTTGACGCATGCAGTGAGAGGATACGAAAAATATTTGACAAAATCTTCAAGGGAACAATTACACGCGAGAACATTTAAGACGATTTCGGGTTATTACTAATGCAGCGTGGGAAGGAAATAAGTTATCGACGCACAGGCGTCTCGATCCAACTCGCACGGTTCTTTTCGATTAGGATCGAGTCGAGAAAGGGTGTGCCCCATTGGGCTTCGTGACTTGCGGCCGTCCAGTAAGATATGCAATGTTGGGGCCACGAAGAGGCAAGAAAGGCTCGCGTAATGCGGAGGGAAAGAGAGCGAAGGAAAAACTCAAGGACGCTCGCAAACCGTCGCAAGAGTTTCGTGTGTGTTTCTTCTAAATCGATAAGGGAAATCGAATTCTTTGCCGGAACACAAAGCCGGTCGCCAGAGTGGTCGTTTAACGGACAACTTTGTCGGCGAGTGAAGAAAAGTGGCGAGCGATACACACGTTGGTGCTCCTCCGTTAGAAGGAGCTGGATTATCGTCGATTATTACTATCAAATCTCACCGGCTTGAGGTTATTTGAGCAAATGACACGATTGGATGAAGTTTGCATGTTATCTCTTCCACCGATGATCGCGTCGTTTCTGAAACCGGGATTAAGCTTTGGGATTTGAATTAAATTTGCATTCCAACAGAGTTGTGTTTACCATTTACATATTAGATAAAGAGGAAATTCAATATTACGTTATAAATGCAGCATTTCATTTGTAAATACATTTCTTTCTTATGATGTGTTAAGATATTGGGAGTTGCTTTTTTTATAATTACTGCAATTATATCAGGTACGAGTAGTAGAGTTATTATTTACATTTTTACCTTTTTGCAGTAGCTTCTAAAGTTTCTGTAATATTTTCCATTTGTTGCAGTGTCATAGGATTTTATCTCCGGTAAGTTTCTTGTTTATTTATCTTTATAATTTCGTGTATATTTTCATTGACTCATAGCTAATTTTCAAAGAGGTCCTTGTTTACTTTACTTATATCAAGTATTGTAATCTCCATGCTGCGAGGTTTATTTTCAACATCTTTTGGCTATTGTTAGAGGCTTGGGGAGGCTCACATTCCTTCCATAGTGGAAGCTTTTCAGATGTGATACAGCTTTCCTATGCTTCACTTCAATGGGTAATGACCTCGAAATCCTAATTTTATCCAAATCCATTTTCACTATAATTGTTTTTTCTCAACTAATTAATAAGATGGATGATTTGCATCATCCCCTTAAGAATAAATATGTTATTTATTTACAGAATGTCTACGATACACATAAATAATATTCAAAATATGTTATTGATACTTTTGGTCAGAAATTCTGTTTAAGTACTGTCGAGGTCGATCAAGAGATCAGATTTGATGCGCGCTGAAGCGTCACATATCTGGAATATGTTAATAAAAATTTGGTGGCCTTACTTAGTCTCAAATTTTATGGCTTTAGAGTAAATTAAGTGCAACATTCACATTCAACTTCATCATAGAACATCTCATGAAAAAGTCAATATGAACAATCAATTCAGATGGTTAGAAATGAATGTTGTTGAAGATAATTGTAGAAATGTTGGCGAAGATAATTCTGGGGTCGAAATGTTCTTATCATATCATCATATAGGAAAATATTTTTAAGATGTCAAACATTTCATGGCATACACCATAATTATGAAGAATTATTAATCGGGCAATTGATTGTATGCTAAGGTACTCCGGTAACCGTTTTCTTTTCTGTCCTGCATCGGGGAAAATTTTAATCGCGTAAGAGACGGTAGTTCCAGAAGATACGTGACTTAAATAATGATGGTTCATAATTGAATTAATTAAATTTATAAACCCACCCAAAAAAATTCATTATGAATTTGATTATCAGAATTTAATCATCCCGCCTCATATGTAATGTTTTAGAAAATCTTTTCTATACAGTTGTGTTTTATAGAAAAGATAAAAAGAAGGTTGTTATGCTATTAAGTTTGGATTCCACAGGAAATAAAATCTTAAAAAATTAATTAATTTTCTATTAGAAATAAACTAAAAATGTCATAGATGAAAATACCAAAACCTTTGAAATATATACGAGTGTCGTAATGTAACTTTAAATGTGTTACAAAAGAATAAAAAACAAAAAAATCAATTAGGATGAAAATTATAATGCAATATTGTAGGCAGAAGATTATATCAAACAAGAATAGAGGTAACCGCTTGAGAACGATAATTATATTATTCTATATAATAATCTTCTATTATTTTAGCGTTGAATGCGGCCATTTTCACTTACTTGAACTTTATTTTATTATTTTATCTAAATCACATTTACAACTTCAACTAGGCTTCCGGATAGCTAAGTGCGCTGCGACATCACCATTGGTGGATGAGGACTCAGGTTAGATTACTGGTGGGATGCCATATGTATGAAAGCGTTCTTCACCCCTTGCCAGTTCAGAGATAGGGCGCCGTAAATGTAGGCTTTCCGCAATGCACTTATGTACCACTGGGCACATAAGATTCAGTAGTGATAGGCGAGCAATCTGAGCAGTTGACTATTCGCAAAATGTTTTATTGTTCTACATCTACATCAACACCCTGCAGGCCGCCTTTTGGCGTGTGGCAGGGGATGTACATATCAAGCGTCAGAATTACCTCTTTAGCTTACTGTTGTCGCGCATCGTTTACGGAAAGAATGAGTCCCTAAAAGGACTTGTCCTCGCATCTCCTCCTATGTTACGCTCATTGTCGGATCGGCCGAAGTAGCAGGGAGGACCACATAATACGGATTACGTCTTCTGCAAATGTACTTTCTCTAAATTCATGAAGATTTCGGAGCCTAGCTTCTAATCTCTTTCCTTTCAAGGATATCCAACCTGCGTAAATTGTGATAATATGCTAAGAAGCAGATATTTTGATCCTAGTCCAGGTGGAAACCGTATGCATGGGTCATGAAAATAGTCAAATACTATAACACAATATCAAAATAATAAAAAGAAATTCAAATACCATTGCGAAATAATTGGAGACAACATTAATTTGGTGGAGAGGATGAAGTTTTCTTCCTATTATTCACCTTGTACCCTCAAAAAACTCCTAAAGTAATCACGTCACAAACGTCTCTATTACAATTTCAAAATGTATACTTCAAAATCAATTACAGACGATAGCATTCCAACATCCTTAAAGCGATTAAAAATACACAATATTTAAACCTCTAGACTTTTTACAGTGCATTCACTTCATGCAGACACTGCATTTATCGAGTCACGTTTGTCACTTTTTCATGAAGACGGTGTGAGCTTGGATAAGAGGTTCGAGATAGTGTTTCATTTGCTTATCCCTCTATTTAAGATTATGTGTAAGGTATGGAAATTGTATGATTAGAACACAATCTGTGACAGAAACTGAGACGTATTAAATCGAAATAAACGTTCTCTTTCTCGGAAGTTACGGCTACCTCGAAGAATCGCAGGTGGTTCAACTTATTGTTCTCAGGAGATGATACTCATTTTGGCATAGCGTTATAATATACAGTAATTACATTATATTAATATCGTATAATTGTCGTTTATATGACTAACATACCGAAGTATAGGATTATTTTGAGTTTCCACTCATTTCCTCTTCGAATAGGGGCTAAAGTTTTGACTTAGAAGTTTACGTCTATGTCGTAAAATATTTAAAAATTAAAACCCTTTGTAATCATAATAATCGAAATTACTTCCTCTCCTATTAAAAAGTATCCTTAATCGTTTCCGGAAAAAGACTTTCAACATTAAAATCAACGAATTTTATTTACGTAGCGTTAAATTTAGATATTTCTAACCTTACTAACAGCACTCAGCGCGAGGTATGTAAATCTAACTGAAAATTTAGCAGCAAAGTGGGTAAATATCATTCAAAAAGCTTTTATTTATTTCTCTGGTATAGTAGTGATATTGTTAAAAGTGAATCAACAGCTTAGGTCCTTTCGCACCGGAAATCGAATTCGGGACCGCTTACACCGAATTCGAACGCGTCGCTCTCTTGACTGTTCGGGAGCCCAGTTTTCTCTCATTCAGTGAATAATAAAGCGAGTTGTCCCTTTGACGATATCACCCTTGGCCAGCCACGTATTAGAGGATGAATTGACACTCCATTCGGACGACATACTGAATCACTGTTAGGTAAGACATCGCATTGGTTGTACGACCCACCGGCGATAATTATCACCGAGTATTTTTGAATGGAATGAGGCAGTTGGACAAGTTTTCATACTAATTATTTAGTGCTCCTAGTGGGAAATTCAGTTAACGGGATGAGTGGTGCGTTAATAAATTTTACGTTTCAGTATTTCAATAAACTTTCAACGTTTCAGAGTTGCTTTCTTAAAACACAAACGAAGACAACAAAGCAAAATACCACTGTCTTCTCCGCATCGATCGATGATTTTTTGGAAGTAGGTCAACATCGTAAATGCGAGCGATAGAATCAGAAATCAATTCCGCAAACATCTAAGCGTATTTTCGTTGAGCCAGGGGTTTGGCATTCATATCTCATGCTTGAGGTAGTCAGCCATCCCAGAAAAAAATTTGACGCTCGTCTACTCATACCTTGCCGATTTGTCCGGCACCGCGTTTGTTATTTGGTAGTCATGACAACGCCGAAAAGGTCACGATGTTTTGCGACGCATTTGAAAGGGAACGCTATTCGTCATATGCGTTCGGCGAGGAATTGTAATCTTTGGGTCATTATGAAAAACAGAAAGGAAAGAATTGAATGCTCACTTTATGAGCCACGTGTTTTTGGGTTTTCCTGTTGGCGGAATGCAAATGCAATGATGCACACATGAAACAACGGCTTACGATTTGGGTAATCCTTCACCGATGACAAAAAACCGAGGAACAACAACAGACGTATCAAATTCTGAAAAGAGAAGACTATTGGCACGTGCATTATGCCACAACGTAATTTAATTTTAATCTTTGAATAATTTTTCTTTTTTATTCCTGAATATCCCGATGTTTACTTCATCAAAGTCTCCTTCGGAATCTGGAAAAGATGGAACATCAATCGGGACCATGTCTCTCAACAGGGACAGTAGCTGTCAAAACGGTATTTATGGTATGACTAGTTATGAGAATGTCTCTTGTGGATAGAGGATTGACTTCATCACAGGCGTATTTTCTGATTAAAAATTAAAGCATTTTTATTTCATCATCCATTCTAAACAACCAGAAGAGAGTGGAATGTATGTATCTTGTTGCTACTGTATCAGAGGTGGCGTAGGGGTATGCGAGCTAGCTGACCAATACTTAGGTTCTGGGTTCGAATCCTAGTTTCATCACTATTGTGTGTTGATATTAGCAATGAATTGTAGGAGTATATTTTATTAGACTACAATAATCCCAAAATATACTATCATTATTATAGGTTTGAAACTATTGTTTGAAATTTACTATTTTGAATTGATTGCTATTTAAGACATTGGGGTGAATCGGTAGTAGGGTTCGGAGTTTCTGTCCATTCCACAAAACCATAAAAATTAACTGTTTAATTTAAATAATTAGTTTTACATGGTCCCAATTCATTTGATAACTTCCAATAAATTTAAAATTATTTAGTCTACTAAAATAGCCATATAATACGGTGGAATCGTCCAGTATTAATAACGACGGCACGGTATTCGGTATTCTTCACTATTAAACTTACTTCATTTCGGCACTGGGCATGAATGTCTTTAAAGAAGTGGAGTAGAGGGAAATTAAATGTGAGAGCAAGGTGAGTATAAGGGGAAAACGGTAAATTAACTGAGAGAAAATCGATGTACAGTTGACTACATGTGTAGCCAGTGATTTTCAATTTAAACTGCCAACACCAACCTGATCATACCCAAATCAGTATTATATATAATTACAGTTGGTCAAAAATTAGTTGGGTCGGGTTGGAGATGGTGGTTTTCCTTAAAAATCGCAGGTTACATGTGCTACTATCTCTACATCAATGTTGGAGTGAAACAAATTAGATAAAGTAACACGCTGAAATACAATAAATATTCTTTAGGGATCAGAGTCGCTAAACACAGTACAACAAGTTTAAATCACTCCGAATTAAGACGCTATTCCGCTTAATAAACGCTTTACTCCCGGTTCTTATCACGCTAAACACACGTCACGATAAAAATACTGTTTAAGACGCTCAGCCAACCGCTTATAAGGCAGATTCATTGCGCCTTCAAATGCACTGCAATCCGCTTCTCGCCTCATTTGATCGAACGATTTTTTTTATAACCAGCATCGCCTCTCTCCTATACTGATTCTCCTTGGTTTTAAGGGGATGCTTTTGAGCCTCTTGTTTGGGATGACTAATTCTGCGAGAAAAGAAATGATAATAACGCGAAACAGAACAACATCCATCCCACTACCGCAGCCGGTACTACAGCAACATAAATACCCTGCAATCCGCCTGGCAATGGCAGGGGGTTTACTAGCTCTAAATGAGATAGAGTAAAATATTACCCATCAGTCTCGTCTCAGAGCAGAGAGTTGGACAAAACATCAATTGCCGGTGTTTCATTTCGTCGCAAGCTCAACATGTAAAAATAACGAATAAACCAGAGTGACAGTGCAGTGTTTGGAGGGATGTTGAGCATGGTCTTGCAGAGATTGCGAAAGTAATAACCGTTTTCCGGGTTTTCCTCAAACCCGGGATTACGGGATTCGAATTATTCCATCCCGGGATCCCAACAAATTCCTAGGTTTACCTCTCTTGTCTCTTTTCGACCAATGTTTCGTGTTTCTTAAGCATACTTAAGAGCACACTGCAGCACTTGAGCATAAAATTGCTAGACGACATAAAGTGTTGGGTAAGTTAGCGAGAAGCGAAAAAATGGCATTGAATGTGGTATATTAGGGCACATGAACCTACCGAAAGGTAGAATGATTATGTAAGTATTAAAGCATACCTAAAGTATTTAATATTCAATCCTCGCATCTTGAGGCTCACTGTTTCAAAGTAGCATCGACGTTGACGGGAGTGACACGAAAGACGCTCCTGAAGTTCTTCAAGGCTACGAAAATGATCACAAATAAATAGCATTCTTCAAAAAATTATTTCAATACCCTGATAAAAATTAAGGATAATTAGTGCTTTGGTCTAGGTCAACGGTACTTATATACTTTGGGCTCCTCCGCAGTGCGCGTTCGAATGCGGACGGCGCAGTTTTTTGGGTAATCGTGTCTCCATTAGGACGCAATCGCGTGTCGATCTCTCCTTCATTTACCCTTATATCGCTATATCTTTCCCTCATGCCCCGAAATGAAAACAGTGGAGTTGAAGTAGGGAAGAAAGAAAAAAGAAATGAGGTTAGAGGAAAGGAGAATGAAAAGCGGACTAAAAGATGAAAATTCTAGTTGGCCCTGTATAGTCATTTTAGGTGTGGTGAGGATTCTGGTTACTGAAATCTATAGCTTAGTAAAACAGCTGCGCTAGAAATGATACAGGAACGGATATATGGTACACATACAGGGAAGGGAGGATCATATTCAGGTAATTATCTAGGATGTTATTTTCTCTTGGAATGAAGATTAGAATTAATTTAATGGGACCTGGACTAAATTGGTGGAAGGAAATTGTAGCGCAAGTAACGAGGAAGAAATGTCATTGCTTATTTACAGCCGAAAGACAATTAATTACATGGATATTGGTATACATTACATACATTTGTGTAAATATATATGTTTTCTTCTTCATTTTCGTTTAAATTGGTAAGATTGTGCACACTAGAAAGCTTTAATTGACAAAGTATTTCGGAAAGGATTCTGTATCTTATTAATATTGATGTATATAATATATTTTTACATTTGATTAGTCAGAAATTCATGTTATGTTTTTATGCACAACTATTTTATTTTTAGTTCTCCACTTTGTCATATTCCACTCATTTTTATTTTTGTCTTCTTAACTTGATTCATTTTTTGTCGACTTCATTCAGTTTTTGTCGAGGTTGGTGATGTTTCTGTTGTTATACATTATTACCATTTGTGACACATTGTAAAGGTTACGCGTTGTTTATGGATTTAGTTTTAAAAAAAATTAGGCATCGCATATAAATCATGTACAAAATGGATGGGGGAATGTAATTTGGTAAGAATACATTTACATTAATGTCCAGCGAGGTGCCTTTAGACGCGTGGAATTAACGAAAACTTTTGGGCATTATAGACTCTTAACTCGAGTTTAAGAGGAGGCCGAGAAGAAGAACGAGTTAAATATATAAAAGAGACGTCATCAAGATCATAGAGATAACAAGACAATGAAAAGATTACGAAAAAGAGAATTGGAAAGCGTTAAGGGAGACCTACATCCTAAACCGGATTGAAAATGGCTCGTGATGGTAACAGATATTAAAAAGTGAAATGAAATAAATAACTCTTTCTTTGATACCGACAAATATGCATCTTTTTAAAAGCTACCACACATTATAAATAATTAATTTAGAGCGAATCCGCAAAGTGCAAAAATATATGGATTGATAACCGATGTAAAATCCACGCTCTCGATGACAACCAATAAAGCATCGATGATAATCTTTCACTTTATTTTCAACACCGAATGCGATCCCAATTTTAACCGACATCCCGATCGTAAAATTTCAATCTCAACTGATGAGGCGATATTGCGATAAAAATTTGAGCGACGGACGAGGAATTGTTTCGACAACAGAGAGAAAGAGGAACGTGAAGAACATCAGAAAACTGTGAACGGACAACAAATTTGAGTGAGTTGGAAGAGAAAGGGCTTTGCAACATCAAGAAGTGATCAGCTAAAAGGCTTCATATTAATGACATCCGTCGCAAATCGTTCGATAAATCCCTTTCTTCTCCTCTAAAGCCATTCGACGTGGGGGAATGAGTCCAATAGCATGATTACGCTGCACCAAATTACTGAAATATTCTTTGATCCACAATTTGCCGTCACAAATTCTTCTTGGTTGATTTACGGCCGAATTCTTTGGATGTGGTAGCGGATAAAAGGAGAGGACGACTGTAGCGAGAAGCGTCCCCGCTATTTTTGGAATTTGTTAGTCTCTATTGTATTTCTGCTGCCATATATTGATGAGAGGGGTATTTTTTATTAGTATATGACAGGACAGGAAAAAGGTATCTTTCATTTACTTTTATCACAGTCTTCTCATGGCTGTAAGATGAAAGCTAGTGAGGTGTTAAGGCTGATGAATGGCATGTGTCTTGGTCACTCCAAAGAGAATTTCGAGAAAATTGTTATTCATATAGTCAATGAGCTACACACATAATGGTTTATAGCAATTTCACTTACAACAGCATTTTGGCTCAGTGTGGAAAGTAAAGGCATGTTAACTCATCCTTATCTACTGAGTCTCATTCCCTCTTTAAAAAGTTTCCAGATAATGTTGGAGGTTTAGAGGATCCAACCGACCTTCGGGCCATATCAATTACAGGCAATTTTGACAATACGTACTACCTCATTCTTCATCCTGCTTAAAAAACCTCCTTCCCTTCCGTGGCTTTTCCAGATAATACTGAAGGGATTGAAGATTCAGTCATACTTTAGACTGAATACCCTACGGAAAGCTCGACTATGTGAAGTAAAATATGAATGTTAAAGGAGATTATGGCAAGAGAATAAAGGTGAAATTTATGGAGATTGGAGGGTAAAATAAAGTGCCGTATCGCAACCAGGCCAATCCATAGTGTTTGACATAGGGATAGTATTCATAGGGATCGCCTCATACTTCCGTATCTGAAAAGATACGGAAGTATGAGGCGATCCTTCTACATTGAAGGTTCTTACAGGGTCTTTCTGTGAGGTGTAACGCGCAAAAATATATCTAGGATATAAATACCTATACAATATGTTTACCTAAAGGATAATGTATTGTTGCATTTGTATGTATTTTCATGATTATGAATGTTTTTTTGTTGATTTTCATGTATGATATTTTCATACATTTTTGTATGTGTTTTCTTGATTATGAATGTTTTTTTGTCGATTTTCATGATTTTATGTATTTTTCCATAATTGCATAGTTTTAACGTGGAATTTTTCACTACAAGCGCTACACACGTAGATTCTTCTACAGACATACTATTTCTCAATATACATTACCTTTAAAAATAACGGACAATATATCACAGAGAAATAAAAATTCAAAGTTTTTGGAAGGGCAGTGATGGGAGTACATTGTATATAAATGGTTTTTAATTTTGGACGTACACGTTTGATTTTGACATGGGAAAATTCTATAATTTCATGGAAAAAACTGTTCAATCGACTTTACCCTACTTAGCAGGAAAGGGATATTGTCATTTTTGAAGCCATCAATCGGTCTGTGCACATCAGATTTTACACTATTCGGTTTAATTCTCAATACAATTTTAAGCTACGATTTATAGTTTTTATTTCCATTGAAGATTGGAAAGGAGAAAATAAGAGGCACAGCAAAGAAGTATTTAAATCTTCATTTAAGTCTTTATCGAACCTAAGTAAGATAAAGGCAACATAGAACTGGAAACAATACTAGTCCCAATACCAAAGAAAAACGATGCCAAAGAATTTAAAGATTTAAACCATCAGTTTAATATGCCATATTACCAAAACCATCTCAAGAGTAGTACTAAGAAGGATTGAGAAGAAAATTGAGGAGAACTTAGGAAATGACCAGTTTGGTTTTAGGAAAGGTACAAGAGATGCGATTGGATGCCTTAGAATGTTAGCATGTCAATGAACTGAACTGTTGAACTAATGAACTGTTAAATGAACAGGTCACTGTATATATGTTTTATTGACTGGGAGAAAGCTTTTGATAATGTTAAATGGAGCACGATAATGAAAATACTGAAGGATATTAAAATTGACTGGAAAGACAGACGGTTTATAAAAGATTTATACACCAAACAGAGAGTGATTATGAAATTAGAAGATGAGGAAACAGGAGTTAGGCAAAGCTGCTGCTTGTCACCAGTCTTGTTCAACCTTTATGCAGAAAAGCTAATGGAAATAGAATTAAAAAAGGCAAGAGAGGTGAATGTTGGTGGAGTAAAAGTAAAAGCCATAAAATATGCTGACGATCAAGCGATTGTGGCAGAGACAGAAAAAGAGCTACAGAAAACCATGGAAAGACTATGTAACGTTGGAGAGATGTATGGAATGAAAGTAAACATAAATAAAACAAAGGTTATGAGGATTGGGAAAGAAGATGATGATTTCAATGCCTTATTAAAAGATCAACGACTAGAGCAGGTAGAATTTCTCAGATACCTCGGTTACCGTTACATTGCTAAATGTTCTTCGTAAAGTTCATCACCTCGGTAGTCTGATAAATAAAGATGGAGACTGTACTCTGGAAATCAGGAGTAGTATATCAATAGGAGAGAAAGCCTCCAAAAAATTAAAAGCTCTATTAACTTCCAAAAGAATAGCTATTACTTTGACGAATAGACTTGCAAAATGATTCGTATGGAGTGTGGTCCTTTATGGACCAGAAACTTGGAACTACAGAAAAACGGAAACAGTATCTTAAGAGTTTTGAAATGTGGCTATGGCGAAAGATGATGAGAGTGAGATGGAAAGAAAAGGTGAGTAATGACAAAGTTGTAGAATAGATTGAAGAGAAAAGATCAATCATTAACACTATAAAAAGAAGGACGGCAAATTGGTTGGGGCACGTCATGAGGCATCACTGCCTACCGAGTAGAATTATAGAAGGAATAGTAAGAGGAAAACGGAGGAAAAGAAGACAAAAGTTTAAAATGTTAACGGATTTACAGGAAAAGAGAACTTACAAGGAAATGAAAAAGTATGCATTAAACAGAGCAGTTTGGAAATGTTTATCAGCAACCTGTCCCACGACAGATCCATCCAGATGGTGATGATGGAACTGGTCGCACGTTTGAGCTGAATTGCGTAATTATTGTACAATGAAATCCCTTCTGATGTAATCTAAACGAAAATTGGTGCTACTGCGTTTAAAAAAACCGAAACTAGTGAAAATAGTGTATCTCTCGATAATTAGTACTTCTTAATCATCTAGATACATAATTCTTAGTATCTACTAAGAATTCGTTACTATGATACCCGAGGTAAGAATGTATTATACACTGGAAAAACTACTGTAGAAAATATAATGATATAAATAGATTATATTCGGTATAAATGTCTTTTCTTCAGTTTTAATGAGAACGAAGGTCAAACGATACTGAAAAAATCCTCATCGATGTAGGCGGGACTTTAAATTCTACTAACAAATTCCTTAGCATTTAGTGAATATTTTTATTTTGTAGGCGATTTCAATTGAAATGTATGATCAGGTGAGGAATATAATTGCTAAATCAGAGAGTAAACCATCGCAGACCTACAGCATGATATGATTTTTGACAATACTTTTAATCTCTTTCTCTATTTAGTTGCATCTTTTATGGCTAATCCTATCAGCGCAAGCTTAAAATTACGAAAACTGGCGAAAGAAAAAACCTTAGTGATTTTTCACAATTTATTTTAGATACGACCGGTTTCGCTGCCGGAGAAGCATCTTCAGGTATTTCAGTAAAGAAGCGGGGGAGGAGAAGGGGAGTGGGGTTTTACTAAAGGTTACTACTAATACTTACTAAGGTTTTTTCTTTCACCTGTTTCCGTTATGGATTTCCAAAAAGTGACGCCTAATCATGTGGAGGTAATTTTTTTTCACCTGCTTCCGTAATAAATAAATAACTGATAATCTAGAGACTGGTTTAATTATAGCCTACTTATATACATGCTTGTTATTTCTCAGCTTAGGAAAGAGTGAACTGATCAAGAATAAGTTAAAATTTAAGATAGTTTGGTTATCACGAAAAGAAAGCATTGTCAAATTTACGTATTAATAAGAATTTTTGAGAAAAGGGAAGGCATCTTACTTAACCCGTATTGATATTTGTCCTGAAAACCTAAAGAATAAACAAACACGAAAAAATCAGTTGCGACTGGGAATCGAACCTGGATCTCGACTTTTCCGGGCGGGTACTACTACCTTCAACCTCCTGATGTGTTTATGGTACGAGTAATTTAAATTTATAAAAAAATCAGAAGTCAAAGGAGATGAGGGATATTTATGAATATCGCATCAAGTTTTCCTCATTCATGTGGGCTATTTCAAAGTTAATAAAAATCAACGAAATGATAACCCTTGTAAAAACAGTTGTCTCGAGAAGTATTAAATTCTTCATTCCCTCACAAAGATTCAATCGTAGGAAAACTCCACTTGGGGAACAAATGATGGATAAACGTAGACATCCATTCCCTAACCAGAAAGCACGGTAAGCCGGGACTCGATCCAGGAACCAGCGCTGCTTTCCATAAGCATAACGAGGATTTGTCAATAACAGAGACCCAAAAACGAAGCAGCCTACGTTTCCTTGGGAACGCAAGGGAGAAAAGAAAAGCTTTCTCTTGAGCAGCCCTTGGACCCCGCCTTTGCCGATGATGCAAATGTACCTTGTTAGGATGAAGTCGTCATCTCCGCGGGAGACTAAACTGAAAATAAAACAAGTCAGATATTGAGGGCGAAATCGTTCTCTCGGAGATTTAAAAGCGGCCGTAAATGCTTAACGTTTCTGCCAGAGATCCCGTGAAAGGCGAGGGCTGAAAAGAGGCCCGGAGGTGATCCGGAGAGGGAGGTTTCAAGTAGCGGGGGGGCGAGGTGGGGGGCGTCGTTTCCGGTAACGGTTTTTCGGGAGAAAGAGAGAGCGAGAGATTCCGAGAGGAGCGATCGAAATATTGGTTGGGGAACAGCACCGCCTAGCGTCGAAAAGGAGAATAAAAGAATTCCGCGGCTCCTTCGCTTCGAGGAATTAAAAAAACGAGCGTTACTTAAACCGATTTGAGAAAAGGGACTCTTTGGGATGGCTCCTTCGGGATGGATGGAATGCGTGTTCTCGTGCGGATCTGCTTATGTGATTCGAAGGGTGCGGAACTCCAGTAGTAGATTTGCTTGGAGGAATATTATGACAACGGACGTCTTAGGAATGACGGAGCCGTCCACTGTTGTCCTCGGTCCCCTCTTTTCGGGGAATTTGCAAATCTGTCCACATGATAGGCGTGGGGGCGTTTGTATGTTTGCAAGGCATCTAAATGCAGCTAAAGAAGATGATACCAAAGCTGAATATGCATAAAAGAGAACTTATAAAAGAGGAAACTTACAAAAATGATACGAAGAAGAAAAATAAAGCGGAGCGGACATCATTCGAGAGGAAATAAGTATTTTATAATATAAATATTCGTCAGGACAAAGAAACTGACAGAAAAGAGACTGACAGAACCGATATTCAAACCTGTATCTCTCAGTTACCGGTCGGATACCTTAGCCAATTAAGCTATCGTGTCAGAAGATTTTGACATGCCGTTCGGGAGACTTTAAATGTTTGGTACGATAGCTTAATTGGCTAAGGCAACCGACCGGCAATTGGGAGGTTCAATTACGAGTCCTGGTTCTGTCAGACCTTTTTCACATCCTTTCCTCCTAGAGAATTTTCCTAGGTGCACACCTTTACGCTCAAAATAACCTTACATACTTTTCCTTGCAATAGTAATGAAATTTAAGAGGTGATATAAGAAAAGTTAGAGGGACATTTTTACTGCTGATAAATTAAATTGAATTAGGAGTATCGGAATCTACGGAAAGCTAGCACAGTAAGAATACGAGCACGATGAACTGTGATGAAAAGAGAAAACATTTATATGGCTAATCCTCTAGAGTGTTATCAATGCACAAATAGTCTAAAGATAGATCTTTTCACAACAGGAATAATTGGTAAAAGAAAAATTTTGATAAATATAAAACTATGGATTAGAAAAAAGAAGGATACGATTTTTTTAATTGTCGTACCTCCAATCGTACCTATAACGTACTCGTATTTTAAAGAAAAAACACAGGTTAAAGAGAAGTCAAAAAGTCGTTCTTTCTATGTAGCTGTCAGAGACCTACGATCTAATGCAGGTCGATGCTGTTTCATAAATGGAACGAAAGAAATAAAGTTTACTGAATTGAACGGTCACAAATTCATTGCACAAAACTAACAACTGATGTAAAAATCAATGTTAAAAAAGTTCACCGAATACCCTTAAACTAAGCGGTGATATTATTAGGAGCTCTGGTAATTTCTTTATCTCGAAATCTTTAGATCCGTGACAAAGGAAAGGTAAGGGATGCCCGGCACATTGATTCCTAATACTTTCGAAAATTCCATACATACAGCAATAATGTGACCAAAGCAGAGCTTAATAAGTTGAATACACGGAAAATCTCTGTATATACATAATTACCATGCAAGCTACCTTTCGAAATGTGAGAATAGACGAATGTACTTTTCAGTCAATACTTCATCCGGTTAATATCATTGGCAAAAGAGAAAGATTTTTGAAGCGACTAATTCAACCGATTTCTTTTATGAATCTATGCAGCAAATAGGTTGCAAAATATCTGCTATAGCTTCCGTGGACTGATAATCACGGAATCAACTGAGCAAACTCAACCTAATTTTTTACCTTTTGAAGATTATCTTTCTAGTTCAAAAAGAATTCCGATAATACTTATTGATTTATACCAGATTAGAGACAATTCCGAAAAAAAACATTGAGCCTTTACTGATTCACAAATACAGCGTTAGTATTCTTGGTATCATATAATTCACGAATTCACCATTACTACGTATGGCGTATAACCATTGCAAAGTAAAAAGGTTTACTGAATTTTTTGTTCCTACGAAAAATTGACTTGATGAAGCCGAGTCACTTAAGAGCCCGTTTATATATGAGATAGATGTAGATGGGTTTTCATAGTCCCAAGATCGCCCGTAATAAAGATGTTTCTATACTATTTCACATTCAGGATTAGAGCATCTCATTTTTAATTATTCGTGAAAATATGTGAAGTGAAACTTTTTTTTTGGTGCTATTTGTAAATGGACCGATACTTTGAAGCAAGCATTACGATACCTGTCGAATGATAAGGTTAAACAGGGATAGTCATATATTTTTTGTTGAAGGGACAAGGAATATTTTAGCACTCTCCAAGGATGTACGGATTTAGTTAATCATTAGAACACAGAATGTCAAAATCTATAATGAAATCCACCGAAAAGTAATTTTGAGTAAATATATACCGAATACATAAATAACCAATGATGAAAATAGTATTTGAAACAGCGAATATTAATTAATAAAAAACTGAAGGAATTCAGATGGACAAGTTTGGGTTACTAGAGGGTAGTGTTTGAGACGGCGAGTAACTTTTCCCGAAAAAATCAGACCCTCTCTCAAATAAGCATACATACACAGATACACAACACATGTATAGGAATTTCGTAATACTTCTATAATTCGATTCGCAACTGATAGACGTAAACACTGTAAAATATAAAGTTATATTTACAATATTCCCATAAGTCTGTGGACCATAAAAATTTACTTATATTCAGTTGAACTGAAAAATACAAGATTTAAAAATATTAGTTGCAGTTCTATTGAAACGAAATGATAAAAGCAAATCGTGAAAACCTGGAACTGTAGCGAGGGAAACGAGGCAGTTCTCAAACCCAGGGAGTCGGCATTTCATCGGAGACTAGTATTGCAAGAACTGCTGAAACTGCCTTGGTTCCGGTTGTCGGCTCAGTTAATTTTTCTCATATACTCCATCTAGACGTCGTGAAATAAAACAGTGAATCGGGCGACTCCGAATCTTCGACTAAGCGGCCATTTTGAAGACGCCTGTGCGTTTGCTTAGAGAGTTTGTTTCCAGCTACGCTTCCGCAAATGGCCCGTAATAGCAGCTCGCGTGATTCCCTACCACCTAATCCCTCAGACTACCAAACATAAAAGTACGCATTATTGGACTAACGTCGGAAATGCGCCGGGTACGTTTCAGTTTACTAAAAACCGGAGAAAATCCATTTCCTTCGAAAGATTCTCTCAAAAAAATCAATGAAAAAGGCTCCGAGAACAAGCCGTCTTGGATTTCGATAATGGTCCTTCTAAAAGTCGCGCACTGAAGACTTACTGCTCATTGCGCTACGGGTAAAGTACATAACGGAAAATCGCGCACAGAGGGGAAGAAAATCTGTGTTGGTAAGCTTCTGACTGAAGTTGGCTCCCCATATTCTGATTGACTCTATGATGGTATTACGGGGCAAAATATGGCCAATTCGATAAATGGAAAAAGAGGATACTCACGCATCTCTGGGGTGCTCTCAAAAGGGAGAAGAATATTATAGATTGCCTGGAGTTATTTACTTCGGTCTGCAAGCAGAAGGCGATTTGCTTCCAGTCGGTAAATACGATCATGTGCCCCTAAGATTTAGACGATATAAAGCTAATAAATTTATATATTAAATGTGTCACTTTGGTTGTCTTAAAATTTTTTTACCAGAAATTTACCTCAAATAAGAGGTAAATTAGGTATATTTATAGGGAATAACTAAGGTATATTCACAATTTGCTTTTCCCATTAAATTTAATTTTGGTTGCAATCATTCCTTAAAGAAAGAAAAAATGAAAACGTACACAATTCATCCATTATTCTACTTAAAATAGCATTAAAAACTGTATTAGTACAATTCTGATTCGGCGCAAATATCGAGACGAATCAACTTATAAAGAAATATAATGATTGTGCAATAAATTATACTTATACTCATTGACAAGAGAAAATAACTTAGCCAACCATCCGTTATCATGACGAGCTAAATTTTTGTTAGATATTCTTCTACAATCAACGGTGTATATATCGACAACAGTATTCTCTATTGAACATGCTATTCTATATGTTATCCAACATCTCACGTCGATCGATTACTCTTATTCCTCTCAAGTACATGAGTTCTAAAACGATTCTAAAACTGGAATTCCCAACCTGCGTAGAGGGATCTAGGGCCTGGGGAAACTTTGACAACTGAAGATAATAGCTTGACTATTGAAATACGAATTGGGTGATTCTTAGAACGTCGGTAATTCCAGACTTCTCGGTGTTTCCAAAATCTGGTCCCAAAGCAGGTTCGGACCTTCGACGTACGGCTTTAGGAGCGTTTTTTTACCTCTAATTTGTTAACAGGTGTGTTACAATTTCTTTTCGTATAGCATACAAGAGACTTTAAAAGCTACTTTGCGACTTATTGTTTCAACCTGTCCTTTCTACCTTAAAAGAGATCGAATTGAAGATGAGTTCTAAGAAGAAAGCTTTTTAAAAGATGACCTTAAATGTGACACACCGTGTAAATATTCCAAAAACAAATACAGCCTCGATTCGAAATGGTAAGGGTGAAGTAGTGGCAAACTTTATAAAGTTCGCAAATATGTAGTTAAAGTTTAAAATATATTTCATATAGTTGTCTGCGATACATAGTATAAGGCTAGGTGTTTTGGAAATTAATCACGGAAAAGTAAACTTCGATTGTTACTTTTTCCACCAATTCATTTACCTGTTGAAACGTCCGTGTACTTAGGAATGAAGACAGCATTACTTATAGTAATATATTACAGGATTCCAAATGATTAATTTTCTCAATGATTTCATAAGAAAGGGAGTTTAGAAACATCAAGGATCAAGATTCATAAGAAGTATAAAAGTTAATTATTAGTAAGGTTTACCAAAGAGAAATTTGGGAAATCCGTATTATCAAATGTTGGCGATTCGTTATCTAAAGGAAAATTCGATAATTGGAAGAAAACTTTTGACTAAATAAATATTTTTGTCGCACATACAACCTGTCAGCAAATGAAAATCATTTTCGATTTTATTTTGCTAAAGAAGAGAATACCTCAGGTAATAACCTAACCTTCGTATAGATTTATTCGGCAACTTATTTAGAGTAAAATTAACACACGATTAACTTCTTTAAAGACATACTTGCGAATACTCTACGTCCAAATATGTACATACGTGAGAAAAGCAATAAGTAAAATTTTAAATAATGACTAAAAGAGTGGGTTAAATGTTATATAATTAAGAACAACAACAATTTCAAATTTTTATCTTAATACATTTTGTACATAAGACTAAGAAATTCGACTTTAATTCCTATAGAAGATGAAATCAGAATTTCTGAGTCTTGTAACAGCATCTACAACAAACTCATGCTTCTTTATATTGATGGACCATTTACGTAATGACGTATCGAGAGTTTTTTGTGTTGAAAGTTACGAAAAGCTGTTCCCTTCGTAATGATATTGTAAGTGGCTGTACTGCTGGAAAATTGGTCTAGAAAGGAGTGTCGGGATAACGTGCGGAAACAAAATGTTGAGTCCATTCAGCCGTTTATCTCCAGAAATCGCTAAAATGAATTCAGCAAAAATTCGAGATATTTTTGTTTGAAGAAAGAACCGAATACTTAATCGTGTTATATTCAATTTTCGAAGGAATGCTTCGCAAGTTTTACCATATTTAATTACTCGCGCCAACTTCTACAGTTATTATACTTAAACATTTTACTTGATTTAATGGCAGATAACTTGCGAAAGAAGCAAGATTCATAAACCTAACCCTGAAACCCTGAATTTTTGCGATTCTTGATTTGCACGATTTTGGTTTAGTACTACGATCAGTGAGTAGCGGCGGTATTTACTTTACAGGGAAAAAAGTTTTGATTTTCACGGCCAATATACATGCATACGAAAGAAACACAACATTATATAAATAGCGGTTGATTGTTTGTACTTGGAGAACCGATCAATAAAAAAACAATCTGAAACGCGAGCGGAAAATCAACACGAAAAAATTCCTCATGCGGAAGAGAACGGTGATAATGCTATTCAAATTAAGAAAAGAAAATTCGGTCTTTAACAGCAAGTTACTAATGTGGTTATCATTTCATTTTCATGCGATTGCTCTTTTTACATCGACTACCTAGTCCACTATTTAATGAAGTATTATTTGCGGATGTTTTTTAAAAATTAAATGACCTTCTAACAAACATTTTGGGAACCTATTTAATTTATCAGGGTTATCCAACATTTTCGATCGAAGAGCCACATTCGTAATTTCATCAAATACGTGGGATGATAAAAAACCCTTAGATTACCATTTTCTCGTACGAAATATTGATTCGTACTCACAAATAATTATTTTTGAGCAGAATATACGCGCAAAAAGGCACTTACACTTAAGCAAATGCCAAATTTTTATCATTAAAAGTACCAATTCTCAGTACTCAGAATACAAACTACATAAATGCGGCTCTGGTGGCGGAGTTGTTAGCTAGGGCTCCTATCCAAAGGTCCCGAGTTCGATTCCCGACTAGTTAGACTTCTCCGATTTGGGAATAGCTGTTTGAATTCACACATAATAATAGTTATTAAAATGGATGTAATTGGGGTCTGCCTGTTTTCATTAAATTATTATTATCCTTTATTGACTTAAACTTAACTTATAGTAAGTTATTATTATATGTTTTAGTGGTTAATTTATATCATATATATTAAAAGCAAATGTCTGTCCGTAAGTCCGTCCGTCTGTCCGTCACCCTATATATCTCAGAAACGGCTTGACTTAGAGATCTGAAACAAACTGCATTGTGTTTCTACCATGCTGAAACCCCCAGAAAAACTATTTTTATCTCTGTGAAGGTCCGGGTTCGAACCCAGGAGCACAAAATACATTTCCATAAGAGATGTACGTAAATTACGTTTTCATGACTCGCAGAGTTTCTCCTTTCTTTTACAAAATTAAATTAGAAAAAATAGTCCTACGAAATTGAGAAAAGTGCCAAAAGAAAGGAAAATGATCATAGATTCCCATTTTAGTCGTGAATCATTCACATAATTTCGAAATTGCGAGAAATTTGATAAAATAGACGTAAAATTCGTATTTTTTTGGGAAATAAACAACCCGTCCCTTTGACGACCAACGCAATTGTTGAACATTTGATTTCATGAGATATCACATATAAATGCACGGGGAAAATCAGTTAGTATACTTTTCCATAAGAAATGTACGTAAAATATGTTTTCGTTACCTGCAGAGGTTGTTTCTTTTACAAAATTAAATTAGAAATAATGGTCCTACGAAATTAAGAGAAGTGTCAAAAGAAAGGAAAATGATCATATATTCTTATTTTAGTCGTGAATTATTGATATGGATCACAACTTTCGAAGATTTTAATAAAACACACGGAAATGTCGTAAAATATTTGGGAAATAAACAGCCCATCCCTTTGACGACTTTTTCACACCCTCCTTCTTGAGGGTGTTTTCCTGCTGTGAAGATTTTTTCCTGATCTCTTAGCTTAGGTTTTTTAATCAACAAAGTAGTTTTCTTCTTTGTACTTTTGCAAGCTATCTCTCTCTTTTCTTGTCTCATATGACGAAGGGTTAGATGTAAGAAGAGACTTGTTAGTCTCAATCTAGCACTGAATAAAGTCCTTTATTATTATTATTATTGTCGAAAGTTGATTTCATGAATTATCCCATATCAGTGCACGGGGATAATCAGTTCTTAGATATGTACGATAATAGAGATATTTTTTAAACTAAATAAGTCCCGTCATGCTTGATGGCGGCGTTTACTAGTAAGTTAATATTGTAGGTTAAATTTTGGTAGTTAAGTTATGTAATTTATTATTATAAGTTACGTTTTAGTCAAGAAATGATAATTTTAACGAATGTTTGTATAAACCTACAATTTTTACCTAAGGATTCCATGTGTGATCGAAATTTATTCAACAAATTTTGAGAATGGCGGCCCCGTTTAAAACTTTAGCGGTCCGTATGTGGAGAACTATGTTACTTACAAACGTTAGTTTCCATTCGAACGATTTCCATTTGTACGGTCTTATTGCAGAATTTATCTACCATAAAAATCAAGATTTAGGTGCGTATGAAAACTATCAGCCTAATTTCTCTAGTAATCTTGTATCTAATTGCAAAAGTGTATTGCCGTTCGGTGTTTTTCGAGCCGAATCGAGGACCCATTAAAAATCGAGTGTGAAACAGAATGGACGTTATCAGTCGCTTACATCATCGTAACCGCCTTATCGATGAGGTCCATTTAGGGAAAGAGACGTGTTTACAATGAGTACTTTATCTTCGCGCGGCGGATGATAAAATTGGACGAGTGCGTTAAGTGTTAAGTTTGGCGAAGCTTTCATGAAATATAGGATTTTTCGAAAGATAACGAAGTTTCTGCGAGTGAATGAGATCTTTTCCACAGCACACACTCATGGAGCGAGGGTGCCACTCAACCTTTTTGAGTGGAGGACACGAATCGATAGAGAGGAAGGCTGCTCAGATAAGGTATCTCTTCTCAAAGTATTGGCCATTTGATGCGATACCATAAGGAAACTGAGAAAAAAAAAAATATATATATATATACATACATACTTATACGAATCGGAAGATTAGGGGAAGAAAAATGCACGTTTGTGGACTGTTTTTATCTAACCGCCGCTATAATTCCAAAGCTTTTTCTTTCCTATAGTAAGGAAAAACGAGCGACAAAACAAGATGACGGAGAGAATATAACTTATAAAATAGTCCGTGAATTCGGGAAAGGCAGGTTTAAGATTTATGCTGAATGTTTACACGTGTTGATAGATTAATACATGTAAATATTATTATACAAATATGTATTCAATTCATATCATATTCATGCGTATCGCGCAAAGATCACATATACATACAATTTAATTCTAAAGAATAAACGAATGTGAAAGAGTCTGAAAAGATCAGGACTCAAAGCTGGATCTTACACTATCTGGAAGGTTGCTGTATCCATTGAGCTTTCTCGCAGAGCTAGATTTTTTCACGTTCGTCATATCATTTTGGTGTATAGGTACATATTATATAGTATTTTGTAGGTGTAGTATGTATATNTTTAATTAATTTAAATTAAAAATAAATTTAATTTAAAATTCCGTTCACTCTGAAGCATTGGTAATGTTGCACTTCGATAATATTTTAAAGTTATTGAGCGTGCAGTGATAATGCCTCAATAAGAACAGCTACTGAGTTTTAAAAATCTATTTTTGACAAACGTTTCAAGTGAGGCATTTTCTACGAACAGGATTTGTAAACATTTACAAACACACTACCAAAACACTATGCATTACAGACGACTCAGTACAGTGAATCAACAATGAATGACCATAGCATTAGCATCAGCTACCCGGGTTCGATTAGATGAGCGAAATGATCTTAGCTGTCAAAGCAGATTCAAAATTAGTACAATTATGAATGACCATGTTCTTCTGCCGGTCCCCTGTAGTCTAGATCTAGCATATATTTCTTATAAATACGATCACACAATTAAGAAATGTTTATTTTAGCTGTGACATATTTTACACTTTCAAGGAGAATAAGATGGAATAATTATTAAGTTCAAGTATCAATTATCTCTTACTCCCTATACTATAATATATTTGACGGCACGTTGAGTAACAGGCAGGTGCGACTACTACTATCAGTATCTGGAAGATGTTAAATATTTTCTTTATTTCCTAAGAATTTAGATAAAATTAGAGTCTTAACCCAACTTCTTTCCTTTCAAAGTTTCATCACAATTATTGATCCGCAAAAATAATAAAACCGAGGTCATTTTGAGAGTATCACTAAGAAACTAATAAACTAATAAATACTAGCCCTAATCTAACAAATTGTACTAGCTTGGAATTCGTTAAACACGATATTTGGCTCACGCGAAATTTATAAGTCCATCCCCAAAATATTGTGCTAGCTGATTCCTACCGCACGTTTTTTTATAAATATTTTATTTCCGTTCACAATTTTAGAAACGTCTATTCTAGTTACTTTCACGTCTCAAATAAGCCTTCAATGGAACCACCAGCCATAGAGAAGAGCTCGTTCAAAATTCATTTGAATCGAGCAAAGCGAAGGAATTTTTGTTTGACTCATGACCTCGTCATCATATCTGCAACATAAACACCTTCCATTTTTATCTTCATAGCTATTTGCAATACCTTATTTCGTTTATGCACTAAAAGTTGAAAGTCGATGATGGTCCCAGAACTTCACTTTCCTTGTTCGAACATCTAGAAGACTTGTTTTGCCAATGCGAACAGTCTCGCATAAAATCTCTTTTAAGGGCAATTTTTAAAAGAGCATATTCGATTTACACGTAAATGATGAGGAATTTAATACATTATCTATTACAGTCGCGACTTAGCCAAAGTCAAGTAACGACATTACTGTGTATAGAGATACATCATATTAGAAAACAACAAACAAAACGTACGTACTAAATCTTCTACCTCTCGGTTTGAAGTCTCAGAGATCCCATTAACAATGTCCTCTCTTTCATACCTTGGTCTCTCTCTCAAGTCTTGATCTTGACCAATGTACTCTCTTTGTACACTGTCCAACAACTTATATCTTCGATTTCACCTTCTCAGTTTCTATGCCGAAAATTTTTGACTCGGTATCTAAATTAATATCTCTTCTCCAACCATCAGCAGTAGTTCCTCGTTTGGTCTTCTGTCAACCCAGTTTATTATTCCCTTTCCGTGCCAAACCCAATCTTGGATATCAACAAATTATCATACATATTATTATATAAATGTGGTAAAAGATTACTATACAGAGAGCTATAAGCTAAATTTAATAATATTACGCTATTGAAACGGTAAAAAAGTTATGTAAATCTGTGATTGGTACCTCAAAGATATCTGCATTGCAAAACAGCAATCAAAAGACAACTGTATCCAAATATATGACATTTTGTATAGTAATAAAATCAGGAATACTATAGTATAATTTGTCTTTTAAAGAATTTTAGACATAATGGGTTTTCCAGACAAACTTGGCGAAGAATTATGTGCCTTATTTGTTACAGTTTACGATCTTTACTTAGTGTTCAAGAAGAAATGCGTTAAGAGGAAATTTTCCAAAAAAAAATCACCTTCGCGCTTTTGGACATTTCCCAAAGAAGGTGAGCTTAGCGTTTCTGGTGATGAATCTTCCAGTCTTACTGGAGAATTCTGTTCAGAATAATTCGTTCCTAATCAACAACTTCAACCGTAATTTTCCCTAGCAACATAGCACTCTAGGAGTTCATTATATTTACCACTGAATGAAAATAACCCCTAATTTATGGCAAAACGGATACCTCATTTTCCTCATTCCCTGGAAGTATAAATTCGCTTTTAATACTTTAAGCATTGAAAGACTTTCGATTGTTATCTTTTATCGGTGAATTAGAAATTTAGTAGAATTTCTTTATTCTGAATTACGATACTATTTCAACTTTGGAACCTGTATTTCAATCAAAATAATTACAAAATTTTACCACAAGCTGAAGGAAATTTTATAATGTATCCAAAATTTGTTCCCACTGATTTCCATGACGATGCACCAACAACCAACACTTCACCAACGTTAGATATGTCAGAGAAATGATTTATTCATCATTTTCAATGAATACAAAGTCATCCTCCAATGAAAATAACTATTTTAGCACGTAGCCAAACAACATGAAAAGTAAACAAAGGTAAATATCATGCGCCGAAATGGAGACTTTTCGATGATGAATGAGAAGACGCTGGGCGCAAACTTTAGGAAGTATTTTAATTGCCTAAAGGTAGCCGTAAGCAATCCGAGGGGAAAATCCACCTCCCAGTAAATCATCTTGAGATGCTGGAGAAGCCCGGCATGAATCGGTTAGAGATGAGCGAGGAATAACCGCCTCTGAGTTAATTAAATTGGAATAGGAAGAGAACTAAAACGACTCCCACTTTAGTGAAGAAAATGATGGAATGTTAATTATACCCGCGGCCTTCGAGTAACTGGGTAATTGGATGGGCAACGGGAGCTAAAAAGCAAGATTCCTCCATTGGTGACATCATAAAAAGTAATCTATAGGCAAAAATGAAAGGTTTCTCACTACCTCGGGAAGACTAATTACACGTTAGATGCGATGATGCGCTGGAACGAGGAAACCGAACAGAGAAAGAAGCGCACGAATTTATTTGGTGACAAGAAAATGACGAGAAAAATCCAAAATTTACATCCAATACATACAATAAGTGGGAGGGCAACAGAAAAAATCTTAGGGATTATTGAATTGAATTCGACACATTTGCTTTTCGAGTGCATGGATTTCTTCGATTACTTAATGATTGCTGATATTACGGGATCCGAGTCATCTTTCCTGCGTATACAAGGGTACTACGGTAAGAAAAAAAATAAGAAAAGGCGGGGAGATTTTCTTTTCCTGTCACTGGTCAATGTGCCTACTTAATAATATTGGAATTACGATCCGTCTATCTATAGTTATATATTTATTATATTTGTACCCAAAGATAAAAAAGAGAAAAATATCGGCATGACTCGAATTGTTTGAAGTAACAAATATATTATTGACCCTGGAATTATCGTGGTGAGTCACTAAAAATATTTACCTCGAATTAATGTATGTAGCACTAGTGTAAGTGCCTGTTTACTAGATATGATAATCAGCTACACTGAGATATAGCCAAAGAAGTTCCATTTCTAACTTAAACTTAGGAATGAAAGAATTATCCTCATGAATAAGCATTTTCAGAGGAGTTTTTTTTTTAATAGGGAAACGGAAATTAAAATTCAATTTAATTTAGATTTAATTAATTTAAATTAAAAATAAATTTAATTTAAAATTCCGTTCACTCTGAAGCATTGGTAATGTTGCACTTCGATAATATTTTAAAGTTATTGAGCGTGCAGTGATAATGCCTCAATAAGAACAGCTACTGAGTTTTAAAAATCTATTTTTGACAAACGTTTCAAGTGAGGCATTTTCTACGAACAGGATTTGTAAACATTTACAAACACACTACCAAAACACTATGCATTACAGACGACTCAGTACAGTGAATCAACAATGAATGACCATAGCATTAGCATCAGCTACCCGGGTTCGATTAGATGAGCGAAATGATCTTAGCTGTCAAAGCAGATTCAAAATTAGTACAATTATGAATGACCATGTTCTTCTGCCGGTCCCCTGTAGTCTAGATCTAGCATATATTTCTTATAAATACGATCACACAATTAAGAAATGTTTATTTTAGCTGTGACATATTTTACACTTTCAAGGAGAATAAGATGGAATAATTATTAAGTTCAAGTATCAATTATCTCTTACTCCCTATACTATAATATATTTGACGGCACGTTGAGTAACAGGCAGGTGCGACTACTACTATCAGTATCTGGAAGATGTTAAATATTTTCTTTATTTCCTAAGAATTTAGATAAAATTAGAGTCTTAACCCAACTTCTTTCCTTTCAAAGTTTCATCACAATTATTGATCCGCAAAAATAATAAAACCGAGGTCATTTTGAGAGTATCACTAAGAAACTAATAAACTAATAAATACTAGCCCTAATCTAACAAATTGTACTAGCTTGGAATTCGTTAAACACGATATTTGGCTCACGCGAAATTTATAAGTCCATCCCCAAAATATTGTGCTAGCTGATTCCTACCGCACGTTTTTTTATAAATATTTTATTTCCGTTCACAATTTTAGAAACGTCTATTCTAGTTACTTTCACGTCTCAACTAAGCCTTCAATGGAACCACCAGCCATAGAGAAGAGCTCGTTCAAAATTCATTTGAATCGAGCAAAGCGAAGGAATTTTTGTTTGACTCATGANAATTTACCAGACATTGAAATTTTTGTAAATTAATATTGTTTTAAATAGATAATGGTATTCATAATCTATGGTGTTGTTGTTAGGAAGTGTAAATTAAGTACTTCGTACATAAGGGATGTCCCATCAAAATTTGGCATATTAACACATTTATTAACTAGCCATTAACCACTTGGTTATTATTTAGATATTTATTTAAATACACCGAATGAGATCAAAATTTAAAATTTCATGTTAATAAATATAAGAATAGTGATTGCCAAGAGAAAATATGCGATTTAATGCATCGTATATAAATTAGATCGCTAAGAATATCCACGATGAAAAAATAAGTTAGGAAAACATATTTTTCCTTGAATAAAAACAATCACAGGTACCTAAATGTATATGGCCTTTCAAATATTACGTACCCAAATATTACCCCGGCTCATCTTTTAGCACAAGATCGTTTATAACAGTATTTACATTTCTGTACTGCTTAAGCAAATTAATTGTCTATTTAGCTTAACTAACTCATTGACAATCTTGAAACTCAGTCTTTGAAATAAAAAAATACCGTGATGAGATAAAAAAGTATTGATATAGCGATGAGCTTCTAGAGCTTCTAGATTATTAATTGTTTTTTTTAAAGATGTGATTAGATGAATCGTTTATTCAAAATAAACCAACAGCTTGGGCGGTGACTTCGTGTTAGAGCTCCATTAGGAACAAAAGTAAGAATAACTTTTACGAACCACGGTATATTTCATTGATTACGACCATGGTTTCATCATGATCATGGATCATTACGATCATGGAGTCATCCTCAGGTCCTAAACAATGAGTTGAAACCATGGTCGTATTCAATAAAATATTCTGTGGTTTGTAAACGTTATTCCTACTTCTGTTCCAAAACAGACACAATGAAATTATTTATTGTGTGAAGATACGTTTCTTAAAATATAAAATAGTCGAAAGCGTTAAAGTTTTTGGAGATATTATATACACCATGAGCGCAAATATTTGCGCGGGATCGGCTAGTATTAATAATTTCGCATAAATTTCCTTGCAATACGGCCGACGCTTACTAGAATAAACAAACCAATTCAAGTCTTAAGATAATCTACAATTTGAGAATACTTCCATTACCACAAAAGAAAAAATTAAGGACGTAGCCAAAATATTGACGGGATGAAAAATACCTAAGATTGAAAGAACTGATTTCTTTGACTCTCATTTTCATACAAGTACCGCTGCCCGATACTAGTTCGAAAATATTTCAAAAGAAAAAAGATTTTGCTAGGCTCTTTTCGAAAGGAAAATAATTGTGTAAACTTCACTTTGTGTAGAAACTTGCATTTCTAAACGAACTTCCTATTTGGTTTCCGAGCAAAGTGGCTAAATAACCAAGGGAAAGGTTCTATCATGAATGGGATAGAACCGGTTATAGTCTCAAAAGCCCAGATATATAACGTCTCCCAAGAACACAAAAATCAGAAGCCTTACTTTCTCACTTTCATTTTCAAGATTCCTCAACGTCGTTAAATATTTTCCTCATTTGAGTCGCATCTCCCGGATCCCTTTGCCTTTCCCGTCTCGCGCTTCCTCAATTAGAACCATTTAATGGGAATTTTCAGCGGCCTTTTATGCCCAAGAATTTTTCCTGAAATCTTTATAAACTCGATATTTAAGCCCTGTGATCTCTTTCTAGCGAAAATCTCTTTCTACCTCCTTTCCTCTCCATTCCCACATCCCTTCAAAGCATTCTCTGCCTTTTTTTCTGACCGTTGAGGAATCAGATTAGCGATAGTAGAGATCGCTTTAAACGTCGATTTCATCCGTGATTACCGTCAAAGCATACGTAAAACAATTCACGATAAACGACGAATTAAAGATACAGACGTTGGTTTTCAAAGAAGAAACGCCAAAATTCAATTAGGAGACTAATTTAAGTTAAAGCGACGGCAATCCTTCAACCTCTTTTAGGGCAGTACATTTAATTATATATATATATATATGTACCCAAACACTTTCTAA
>KZ308135.1:1846517-1857431 GCA_000376725.2 Ladona fulva | reverse complement strand
TGCGGTAAATCATTTAACCTCGGCGACAGTTCACTGCAAGTCAGATATCTGTGGAACGATAGGGCGAAAAAACCCTCCATCGAGTAAAGAAGTCCGCGGAAGACGATCAACCGAAAAAAATCACGCTGGCCAACCGTCATATATTCTTTCCACCCAAAGAAACTTCTGGAGATTGTAAAAAGGAAGTCCCAGGCTGCTGGGACGCTTAAGGAGAGAGGAAGGGTAAGGGGAAATTAAGAGAAGAGGGGTACGGGAGGAGGGGTTCTCTGGGCAATCGACCCGCCCCCGACTCCAGCGCCGCCATCTGAGATGGCTGCGAACTTCTGGCGTCGCATGTTAGCCAAAAGAGGATGCGACACGGTGCTGTTGGTAGGTTGGGTAGTGCACTGGGCAAAGAAGGAAGGAAAGAGGGAGAAAAGAGGGGGAGAAGGAAGGGGGAGCTGAAATGTCGAGAAAAGATGAGGATGGAATGGGTAACTTTATTTGGGGCATGGGGATATCGCATAGGAAGGCAAAGGGTATCCCAGAGATCAGTGACATTTCGAGGAACTAGTAGCTGTATGGGAGAGAATGTTAGCTGTTTTCTGTCCATTCCGTGGAGAGGTTCTGCGGACTGAACTGCAAATTCCGTTCGCTTTTTACTGGCACTGTGGCGACCGGTTCGTGAGACATTTATTAATTCGCGAAGGTGGACCCTTTTGTTTTATTAAGATGGCAGCTCACGTGAGGATGGAATTTTCCGCTGGCGGAAGTCTGGGATCGAGGATTTTCCCGACGTGGATCGATTTTTTCGGGCCGCTGTTGATGAGTAGCGCGAAGCTGAAATGAAATTTATGCTGGAGGCGCAGGTGTAGAGGAGAAATTTTTAAAAAGAGACAGAACGTTCTTTAAAAAATTAATCGGCCAAATAGTGACTCTGATAACGAAGATTTTTCGCTGTTTTGCTTTGGACTCGGCTAACGATACTTTATGAGATGCTTTCGCGTTTGCGTGTGGACCGAAAAGTTTTAATTTACAAAACATTTGTTTCCCACACAAACTAGTTGAAGTAAAAGGAAGTTTTAGGCAGTGTTTGAATGTTTCTTATGATATGGTAACTTATGGCAAACAACAAGTTCGTCAAGGAAGGTTTCCATTTTTAAAGTTTAGAATATGTTTCCGGAAATAAACGTCTAAATTGGAGGTATTGTTATGTATAATTTGGTGTGTTTGTGCATCTAGTTATGTGAGTACGCGTGTTTTCGAAAAATTGGAAAAGCTGAGTTCACAGTCTACAAATTTTGCACTATATCAAAACTGCAGATGCTCTTATCCTCTAAATATACTCCTGATTCGACGCAAGGCTGGTTAGAAGATCCTCTATAGTGCACGTAAATTCCGTATACCATCCGCAGAACTTTTTTATTTACTAAAATAAAGTAGAAACTCTGGTCAACCGATATATAACTAAGAATAAAAAGAGATGTCATTATAGATTTCTAATAATCTATATCAAACGCTACTTATGGCTTGAGATTACATAAAATTTGAAAAAAATACATGTAACGTGGCATTTAGTCATTGAACTAAAAAATTACAAAAATTATATCTCCAAGTCTCTCAATCATAATACACGATATACCCTTCAAACTTAGATCATCATGAAATTAAGTATTTAAATACCATAAAAACTAGTTACTAAAAACATCTTCTGAAAAGATATATGCATTTTCAAATATGAGCAAATAAATACGTCCACCAAGAACCGCCCAGAACGTCCACTTTTACGGACCATTATAGATTATTTCAATACATTCCAAATGATTGACGAAGTAGAGAAAATGAAAATTCCGACATTTCACCGGTTTTCCCAAATCGCTGATTTGAACGTTTGAAATGACGCTGAGCAAATTTTAGCAACAAATTTTATTTGTGAACACTGCTCTGTATATTCTACTTATAATATCATTCACTATATAGTGGAAGATGAAGATTATTAATAATGATTTAAGGAATGATCCATAGATCATAAATTGATCCACTACTCTCCGTTTAGTGAAGGTTGGATTAAATCCGAAGTTGGGATGATTTATCAAAGATGTTACAAAATTCTAAATTCGCGTATCCACGGAGAAAGGATAAATGCATACGTAAACCACCCATACTACTATGAGTGTTTCTGCTATTTCATCCGCAAAACAATAAATAATCGTACCTGGGTGTGCGAGATGCCGCTTCGGTGCTCAATTGTTATCCAAAGCGTGTGCCGTGGTTGGTATCAAATCCGTTATTATGTACATGTAGTCACATTTCCAACTGCAAAGAAATTTAGATCGTATTAGTCACCATAGCCCTTATTATGTACTTACTACTAATATTATTTATTTAAACATTATGTTGTAATAACATTTATACATATTTTAACACAGGCTGTTGATGGCTCATATCAGCGATACCAAAAACCAAACAACGCTCACATGTAACATACGTAAACATAAAATGACTAAATAATCTAACAAAAACTTAAGACGTTAATGCATAACTCACAGAATTGACATTAGATAATAACAATAGTTATTTCTTTAATGGAAATCCGAAGATCACAATTACATCCCTTAGAACCCCGAATTTTTTAAGTTTTTAAATGAGAAACTTTATGATCATTATTCATTCTTTCGGCGAAGTTAGGCCAAAATGGCCTCTCTTCAACCTAACCTCTGGATATGTTACATGCTATTACCAATAACATTACATTAATAACTAAAAATAATTGACTAAAATTAACTTAAATCTAAAAAGCAAAATAAAAAAATCTCAAAAATCTGACCAACATAAGTACAAGAAAAAAACCACAAAAAGTTCATAAAAAATTGCAAATATAGACCAATACATATAACTCGATATAGAAACACATAAAAACAAAGATTTAGGTTCTGGGGAAAAACTCCTTAACTGAAGGTTTACAGAGAAAACCCACGAAACCCACCATTGTATTATGAGCTACAAATCTCACCGTATTCATAAAAAACCTTGAAAATAAGTATTAGCTAATCTGAATAATATTGCCAACATTAACCCCAGTATTTGCCTTATAACACAAAGAAAATAAATATCTTGATGACGATTTTTTTACGAAAAAATTAAGTAACGTAGGTGATATGATAGGTAAAATTGTCCAGTATTCGTAAACATGACAATGATATATTTCATTGGTTAAGGATGAGCAAAGATAACAGTTTCACGAATGCCAGCAGTTTGTAAGCCCTTAACTCGAAGAGTGCTGAAGAAACAATTGCTGAAATGTCATCTTCCATGTACGGAAGAATCGATCACAATTATCGTCATCTTGAGGAGAAAGGAGTACTTCTATACATGATATACCAAATGCATTCTTCATTGCGTCCAAAGGTTACAAAACGTATGCGTAATGCCACTCTTGAGAATCGGAGAAGGTTGACCATTAAGATTAAGGTTAAAATATTTTGATGGTGACACATGCGTCGGTTTCAAGAGAGATGAATTCGTCTTCATCCACCCCAAAAGGTCAGAAAGAACAAACAGTTGATCTTCTGTAAGGGAAAAGGTCATCCTACCCGTTGGCTAAATTACACCACTACAAGTATAAGTTGAAAGATGTTTAATCTTAAGGTAACTGAAAAAAATAAAAGTAACCTTAGGCTTATCCTCAATGCGCAAATGCCTTTTCCCAGATGAAAGTAATTCACCAACCATCTAGTTCAAATTTTAGATGCGAAACCGTAACTCAAAAAAATAAAAATGCATTTTTCTCCATAAAAAAGCGTGGATAGTAACCTCTTTACTAATACGTAAATGTTATTAGTTACTACGATGTCATGTAAACACGGATATTTTAATAAAAATAAAACCTGCTAAGATAGTAAATAAATCAATACTCTAATAAAAGTAGTTAGTTACGGCGAAGCACCCTTTTTCATTGCGGGTTCATATTCTGACTATATATCGATGTGCATGTAATAGTTTTTACCGTAAAATTAGTCTTAGCTATAAAATAAGCGTCCGGATTGCATATTCCAATCAAAACATTGCTCTTCCCTACTCTAGGGGTCCAGGATAGTGGTGAAAGCTTATTTCTATAAATACTTAAGGGAGGACACCAATTGCTTTGCAAGTTATTAATTCCGATTCACTAAAAATCCTCTAATAAAGAGTAATATCTCAACAGAAGGAATATTTCTCAAGCGAAACTGTGAAACCAAAATTAGAATAATTATTCTTCGTAGTTAGATTTTTCTTCTAAGGTGACTTAGGCTTTGAGTTGAATCATTTATAAAAGAAAGTTTCTAATTTAAAACTACATCGATGCATACCTCTGAAAATGAATGCTTAAGTTATGCCAAAAATATATTCGGATTCCCAAGCATCTATAGTTGAGATTTCAGATGCTAAATAAATGTAGTCAATATTAAATTTCTTGGGTGAATTCATGGAACTAGTTATAACAGCTTCGTCCCAAAATTTACAATAATTGTTATTCTGAGCTGAGGTTGGCTCCGAAATATGCGCAAGGGTTGCCCTTGAAGGCTCTTATTCCAACGTGTTCTGCGTTATTTTTGAATTAAAAAATTACTTACGTAGGAGTTTGTCGCTCGTAGTGAGGTAACATATTTGAATCCCCTTAAACCCACTGAGATTTAATGTGGTAAAGTATTCGAGGAGTCAGAAAAGATGTCAAAGGTTATCACTTCTACAGAACATCAATATTCCTGCCACCTATAACGAGATTTGAAACATCTAGCACGGCAGATGCGTCTTTAAAGAGCAATTAATTGGAATTATTAAATTAGTGACTATTTCATTCATTCGCTATCCCATTGCGGAGTCGTTTGCGATATTTTGATAAAAATATGTGTGGTTTAGAACAGAGTCCGATACATCCTAAGCAACGTGATTGTATGTAGGTGTATGTGGTGTAGGATAACTGAAGAAAAGTATAAGTAGTGTTATGACGGAGTTAAGTTAATCTTCGTAGTTAAATGTCAACAATAAACATAATAATTCTACATAACAACCATAGAAACTCATTCCGTTAGCACAGCAACAGTTACTACGAAAGCAGCCATTATGTTCTAGAGAACTGGAAACGAAACAAACAGTTCCGCTAAGGTTTTCCGGTGAGGGAAAGTTGTCATACTTATCACGTAGAGGTGTTTTCTCCTTAAAACCCAACGATAAGTAGAAGTGAAAAATAACGACATGACTGGCACTCGAACCCAGGTTTCCCACTTTCCTGAAATGCATCCCATTATTTTCATTTCGCATTCAAGTATTTTGACTTCCTAACGATAAGTTTGATGTAAAATAAAATTGCTATATTTTATACATGTAAATTGCTGTATGGTGTATAGTCAGATAAGTATAACAATAATGTTCATGTTTGCAAATTTTATGACGATGTTGCCACCAAGCTTTTGCCTTCTTGTAACTCATGTATATAATTATGATGGTAATCTCATCGAAAATAACTTACCCATTACGCTTTTGCATAGATGATAAAGTACAGAAATAGAAATTCTCAGTGGCGTTTTTCGCAACATTCTTCTATTGTACGGATCACTGCGACGTAAAACCTCACATCTCAAGTGAAAAATGAAACGATGTCTGTAAACAAGTCATCTGATTCCTTACATGATCCATGAAGAAAAGATCGAACAAGAGCTTACAAAGGCTGTCTATTTCTCCCCATTTCCAGATAAAAGCCTATCCGAAACCCCAATTGTTATCCTAATTTAGAGAGGTTATTTTCATCCCATTGATAACGTGTATTATGTGGTACGAGAAGAGGGTACTGGGACTTAAAGGGACTTTGTAAATGACCCGCCAACAGTCCTTCACCTATATGGACGTACGCAGCTGTTGGGGAAAGGCAGAAGGACTTAGTGGACGAGGTCATAGCCGCGGACGTTTCCCTAAAGGACGAAGAGTCAATGGTCAACAATTCGCTCTTCCCCTAAGCTTGGGCTCAGGTGAGGGGGATCGTGATGTCCACTATTGGAAAAAAGGGGGACGAGGAAAAAGAAGATTGTGGTTTGTTGTTTACCCTTCGGGGTCAGAAGCAGCTCTCAGATGTCGCAACTGTGTCAGGAATTTCAAAGGTTACCCACCAACGCATTATTGCCAAAAAGTGTGGTAACGGCTACGTACTCAGATGTCGTCTTTTCTGTGACTTTATCATGTAAGTATGACCAAAGTGTAAATCTTCTTTCTCTAGTGATTCTCATACAAGTATCATTGATTGGGTAACGCCTGCCAATTTATCACAGAAATTCATAATAAAATAAGACTTTTCGCTTAATGTTTTTTGATTAACGAAATTTTAGCCTCTATAAATGTCCAAAAGAAAGGAATATAGAAAAGACCAAGCGTTATTTCATGTCCAAATGTTTCTTTTTAAGGCCTGAATTAAGGATGAAAACCAAATCCGCAAGTCTGGCGGAGAAAGTAGAGATGTGAATACATTCATCGCATCGAGATCGCACTAGCGTTAACAACTGTTAGCACTAGATAATCATAAATGGTAGTCTTGCAAGTAAAAACACACTGCACTATGAACACCTATAATGGCACTCTTTTAAGGTTCAATGAAAGCGAAAACCAAATCATCGATCCCACAAAATCCTAAGATATACATTTCGAGAGTCGATGCTATGAAATAATGGCTAAATTTACTTCAGGCCGGATTCGGTTTAATAGTAAAATGAGAATGATCGTTCTTTATCAAAAAGTGCATACTCTATTTTTCGTCCAAAATAACATTGGTTTTCAGAATAAATCGAACCAACTCATTTCCACTCTCAGAGTTATTTTGTTTCATGGGGTAGCTCAGTTTTTGGGGTTTACTTCAATTCGTTTTCTAGTGAGCAGCAAGCCTAATTTAGAAAGGAAAAAATTTAACGAGGATTCAAATTCGGATCAACCAAATTCAATTAAGAAGTCTCTGATTGATATTCAAGAAGGGTTTGAGCGACGTGATGTCAAATCTGAAAATTTATACGTCTCCGTTGAGCACTTGATTTACTAAACTCAAGAGCTTTACGTGAGGATTCGAATTATGGGATTTAAGATGACGGATTATATTTAAATCATAAAAAAGGATAAATTCCACGAAATTTTACAGGTATACTCATTAGATAATATAAAAAAACTCCATGAGAAAAGCGTTTACGTAACCACAAGAATATTACAATGCACGACCATGGTTTCGTAGCGTCGCTACATCATCAGGTGACACATCAAGGAAGTGCAACCAAATATATATACAAAGGGACCAATAACCAATTGAATGCAGGCAGCGGTGGAGGTGGAAGGGGTGGGTTAAGGGATAATGGTCTCATCTACATCTACATAAGTACCCTGCAAGCCGCTTTTCGGCGTGTGGCAGTGGGTGCAAGCACCATGACTCTACNAAACAAATAAACTATACAGAGCTAAAATAATAAAATATCTTTAAATACAGAAGTATGCGTTGTATCTTCAGATTCGAGAGAACAATAGTGACTGCTCGTTAATTCATTGTTCATCAGCTTTATTGTTAACTCGTTTCGATTGAAATTTCAAGGATTAAGGAATAAATTATTGCTTAACAGTAATATATCGCAAAAAATTGCTGCTTTCAATTTTTATGCATATCTCTTTTCGCTCCCAGACTGATAATCTAAGACCCATTATGGTTAAATTAGCTGCATTTATCATTTTTCATCAAGTACACTGAAATCAATATGGTAAATTGATGAATATCTAAGATAGCTGGAAATCAATTTATTATTTCATAATTGTTATGGACAGTAAAAAAACATGTTTTTTTAGTTACAGACGATTTTACAGCTATTCGGGTATTAATGAATCACTCATGACTAAACACTCTTCTCATCATGAAAAAGTGCTTCGACAGATAAGGCTGTTCCGCAAATATGGACCGCGAGAGATGGTAATCGAACCCGGGATCGCTTCTAGAAATGACGGAAACGTTACCAAGTAGGCTATCCGAAAGTACAATTGCGCATACTATTGAGTTGTGAGAAGGTGAGGGAGTATCGCTATTACTTTTACTATATTCGCTGTACTAAACCACCAGTCAATGAAAAGTGAGTTAAGGGATCATTTAAAGAGCAATAAATGACTGATAAAAATCCTTCTAAGTCGTTCAAATACAGTACCTATCTAAAACGTAAACGTCGTTCTTTGGATTTTCTTCTTTCTTACTGTTCTTTATAACGTTTAAAATAAATGTTATCCAAGGAAGTAAACTGACGGTCGCGGTGGAATTCCCATTAAAATAGCTTAAGGAACATTATTTGGATTGAAACTGATTGAAAAAATAGAGCTATGTCTTTCGAATATCCTCACATGTAGATTATTAAAATTACGTAATCTTATTTAGTTATTTATAAAATTCCCCAAAAATCCAGTCATAAAACAATTACAGTGGAGGACTCAACAGTGGATGAACAACGACATCCATTCCCTAACAGGAAATTTCCTTTTAGCCGGGACTCGATCCCAGAACCTTCGCGTTGGAAGCCTACGTAACCTCTGCCGCGGAGGCTGGAAATCATTAAGCCCAAATCATTACACTTCTAACATACATTATCCTAGGGGTATTCAGTAATTTCGTAATTTTAATAGTGAAGTTCAGAGAAGATAAAGTAGGTATGATAAGCGGAATCTACTAATAATTGAAATGAAAGAAAGTTCGTTGTAACGGAGCCAGAGAAATCGATCGCGTACACGCAAGATATTTCAGATTGTCTTCCCGTAGGGATCATGATACCACGAAACGGATTAAACTAACTCCCAAGAGATTAGTCGTCGAGAATTCAAAACGTTCCTGGACCGATAGTAGGCGATATGCATGAGCAAAGAGTCGTACGAGAATGTCATAATGGGCGCGGGTGATCGCAATTCACTGTACGTATTTCAGGGCCATTGCGGTGAACGTCTAAAAGCTCTTCCTAGCGTGAAAATGTGATTTGTTAAATTATTATACCACGGAAGACTTCCGCATGAATTCTAAATCAGGTTGTAAACGGTATGAATTTTTGAAACTGATAACCTCATCTAGTAATTGAGTTCTACAATACGACCTGCTCTATTTCTGAATTGGTTATTGAATACACTATTACAGACTATGACTTTTAAGTTGTCAATACTTTCACTAGCATACAGAATACTTCATATTTGGATTTCTAAAATAGAAGTTGCTAGTAAAATAGGTAAAAATCACACGAGAGGTGAATGGAACACCTGCCCATATGTATTTCTTTGAGAATTTCTTCCCTATCTTTGAGCATTTCTTAAGTAATTACTCTCCTACTGCTCAACTTATATTTCCCTGAATGCATATTGTACTTTACATTTCATAAAACCTCGTTCCTTGATATTGGATACCGAATGTACATCCTATTATTATCTTGCTCCCACCTTCTTTGTTCTGCTTAATGATTATACATTTCATAAAATTATTCTCAAGGTCACTAAACTATGTGTTTGCCCATATATTTGGCGATGTTAGTTATATTGGCATCTTAATGGTCATCTAGTAAAATTTAAAAAGAAACCTACTTAAATGGATTACTGACAGTGTTTCCAGATGTACCTAACGAATAATAAATAAATAAATTATAAAACTTGGGATGCCAGAAAATGAGCGAGCAAATAATCTCAAAAGAATTCAAAATCTGAGGAAATAACATTTTTGAATTGTACATCCCTGAAAAACTGAGAAAAGAGCAAATTCGTGCATCAAAGGAAGTTTTGATAAAATTCTTCAGCGAGTCTGCGGTGTCAAGTCAAAATATAAAAATGAAAACAACACTTTCAAACAAAAAAAAAGGATTTTCAAAAGGCAAAGAGAATTAGATTGTGTAGCTCCAAATCGCAAGTGTGAAGACAGAACCTCCAGCAAAGCCTTGTGGGGCAGAACCTCAAGATAATGCCTAATACCTATTTCGAGTACTATGCACCCATTTTCAGAGGCGACGTGATGTCTTCTAGAACTAGAATCGTCAAGATGTCCCTTTTTAAAGGAAGATTTCCTATCAAGTATATTTACAACGAGACGATATCTTGGATACTCTAACTTTGAGCCTTATGACCGATTACTGACCCGTTTTCCAAATACTTCTCGCGAAGATCTTCCAGCAAATGCCTCGCAATCCAAGGTATCTGATTACTTCTGCTGAAATTGAGCCAGCTTTCTGAATTAATCATCAAAATTGACGTTTGAGTAGATATTTCAGGTTCAATCATTTAATTTCGTTCATTCGATTCAATGAAGTTTTAGTCTCGAGATCTATCCTTGAATGAAGATCATTCGTCATATAATTATTTAGCGATACAGTTATAAATATACATTGTACGTATCTTCTGCATCCTATTGACATCCCATAAGTCGAAACCAAGGTAACCATTCTTATCCATATTGGTCACGCACCTTTTTATCCAGTCCAGAATTAAATGCATAATTACAAAACGAAGACAGTTTCAATACACCTATTTGTAGGTGAACATTTTACTTTTTCTTCTAGATTTTACTACTCCGTGAAACTCGTGAACGATTTAGATACGTATTACGTGGTAGAAATCGGTTAACACGAAAATGGATAACACAAAGTATCAGTTAAAACAAAATTCTGCATTGGTCTGTTCCTTCTCATATAAACTTCAATGCATAGTGATTCGACAAACGCGGAGCGGTTGACACGAAATAACGGCTAACAGGAAACATTGAATGGTCAACGATAAATTACCCTAACAAAACTCTTTGGCTAACACGAAACGGCATTCATAACGGAAATGTCGTTCTATACTAAATACATTTAATTTTTAAAATATATTGTTATTGTGAAGATGGAATTCCACCAAATATCGCTTACCAAGATTAATTTTAAAATATAT
>KZ308135.1:1780952-1840115 GCA_000376725.2 Ladona fulva | reverse complement strand
GAAATAGAAATAAAAGAAGGAAAGACGGTTTTGTGGAGAAAAATACTGATTTTTATATTCAGAAAAAGTTTCCACGCCTACAAAGAGAAGGGGGACGGGAAAACCATTCGAAAGTTGAAGGAGAGAGTGAAAGAAAGAGAGAGAAAGGTATTACGGAAAGAGTATTAAAAATTAAAAAAGTTATAACCGTTTACAGCAGTTATTTTTTGTCAGTTAAAGTTGAATATAAGAGAAATTAGTATGAACTAGTATAGTAAAAGTAACTAAAATATAAGTTATCGTAAAATATGAAAACATTTACGGTGTAATCTCCATCTAATTCCATTAATCTATCATATTTCGTAGTCAACATAATTCTTTCCTGGGTAAGTAACGGATATTACGATGTCCAAAATTAAATCGCAGTCATTCGTTGGCGATTTGTTGAATTGGCTGTCTGGCGATTCGAGGCATCTTTAGCGAGGATGTCCTAGAAAAAGATTCTTGTCACGCTTTGTGCCCTACACCTGCCCTCTTCCCAGACCACAATTCCTCGACACACCCGCTAACAGGTGCAGCGAGTCGTCTTCAAAGAGGCTAATGAATTTTTTATGCGGACAATTAGAAAGCGATGAATGTGCCGTATCGTGCTCTTTTCGCTTTAAATTTATGGAAACCACTTTCCGTGGAAATGTTTCGCTCGGAAGATAATTACTTCTATGAATGGATTGATTTTTATAAATTACTTGGTGGACCACCGGCGAAGATTGTCTTTGACATTTATTTCATATAAAGACAATCGTCTTCAACCAAGAGGTATTTTGCCGTTGGCAGATATCCTTACAGTTAGGTATATAAATCCCCAAAAATAATTTATTCGCGAAAAATTCTTCCTTTCGTCCATAAGCGACGTTCAAATGTATCTGCCATTCTCTTTTAAACAGGAAGGAGAAAAATGTATCTTTCATTTACCTATACCTCAGTCTTGTTCATTGCTGGGCTGATATGAAAGCTATTGAAAGGCATGAGTGATGCTGAATAATGGCATTGATTAAGGTTTCTCTTTATGGAATACTACGTAAAGTGCTACTCGTAGAGTCATTGTGCTTCACATCCGTGGACTTTTTCTGCTTATAGCATTCTGACTCACAATCAGTGAGGAAAGCAAGGGCATACTACCTCAATCCTTATCTTGCCTAGTAAGCCTCATTAAATTCTCATTTTGTAACTGATAGTAGAGGGTATGAGGCCCCAATCGGTCTTCCGGCTAAATACTTCACAGACAATTATTCGCAGGTCTGTGGGAAAGTTATTTTGTTGCCCTAGTGGCCAAAAAACGCAGTTAAAATTACTGTTGGCAGTCTGTGATTTGTAAGTTAGAAGGAAAACAGGTGGAGGTAAACGTGTTGCAGTTTAAAGAACGCAGGAGAAGGAAGGAGTCGCTCTAGAATTCCAGGGTGTATGAGTCGAATGGAAACAAAACCTCGCCCAATTGGAAGAGTCTTCGAGTTTGCGTTGTTTTACGGCCGAAATAGTTCGCTTCCATTTCTGGTGCACGAGAAACCCGGCGAATGAGGAGCAGACACTTTGACCAAGTAAACGTTAGCGTTAATTCTTATATTTTCGCTTTTTACTCTACTTTTAAGCTGAACTCGTATTACAGCAATCAAGAGCCGCACAAAGGGTTTGGAGAGCCCGTTTTTTGCGGTCAAAAGTCGATTTTTCGAACTTATTCGTATGGACCCAAAAACTTGCTGGAGTAGAACATAAATGTCTATTTCAATTGAAATGGTCATTTTTTCTCTTTTGTAACAATTATTACAGAGAATTAGACCTTCAAACATGGGTGACGTAGATGAGCCGGATTTCTCAGAAATTTTGCGTCATCTTCGCTCTTAAAATTTAACTACTAGAATTGCTTTCTTTACGACGAAAATTATTTGAGAGAATTATCATAATTGTATTCTTAAGATTAATAACAATTTTATACTCTATCTACCCATAGGTTTATCAAAAGAAGGGTATTTTCCTGGAAGCCTTTTCATTCCCGATCAATTAAAAAGATGATGACATATAAAAAACTACCCTCTACCACCGCGTTCTCGCATAGTAAAATAAATTTTTATATCTATTTACTATAACATATGAAAAAATCAGCTGCTTTTAGATGCTTTTCTATTTGTTATTTGACTATTTGTGACACTACTCCGCCGAAGCTGAGTTAGCCAGATAGGTGGCTGCCACTATAAACAGCGGAATTTTGGCCCATTTTCAAATGTACCATCCTTTCTTATCATTAAAATAGAAGTGTCTTTTTTACACATATCGTAAACAAAGAACGCCCTAATTTTGATTGATAATATGGTGTTTGATAGCTTGACATACCTGAAATGGGATTGAAGAACAGAAGTTTTGATGCTATAAACAAACGAATTCCTAAGTACTTCGGTAATGATTTGAAATGTTATTATTATTATTTATTCTATAACACATACAGGAAAAACCCACTAAGATGTGTTGTAATCAAATACAATAAATGAATAGAAAAAGATAAAAGACAACACCTAAAAGTAAATAAAAACAATGAAATATACATAAAAGAATATCTAAAAAATTGTTAAGAATCATTGGTAGAGTTTCCTTCGAATTGTGGAAATTGAGTCACAAAAAAAAGTCTGACATCGTTCGGGAAACAAACAAGTTTGCTTCCCTCACCATACGAGGGATCGGCGAAAACTTGAAGGGGTTAACTCGAAAATGTGGTTCATGAAAAACAGGCGTGCTCCTTAACCTGCGTTGTGGCACAGAAACACCAATGAGATCGGTTAACTGGGGACAGTCAGTCTTGTTGGTGAAGGGTTTTTTAAGAAGAGTACATCCGCAGCTTTCCTCCTTGACTCAAGGAGGGGAAGGTTGAGTTTTTCACATAGCTGAGGGTATTTTTCTCCAGTGTATTCCCAGTTTGATCTGTAACAGTAATCTGTAACACCAATCAGCACTTATTGAAATGTCGCGACGCTACGAAGCTATGGTCGTGCATTGTAATATTTTTGTGGTTTAGTAAACGTTTTTTTCATGGAATTTTTTCGCATTAATTAGTACCACAAAGTTACGCCTGATTCTGTATCATTAAGGTAATATCATTTCGATACATATATTTTATTTTAAACGAAACTCTTTAGACAATGCTTCTAAATATTTCCGTCTGCATACCAACTTCATTTAGAAAGCAAACAATAAAGATATAGTAAATGCAGAGATAGTTAAGAGGTGAAATCTTTAGCTATAAAAGATTCATTATTCATTAGGGCTTCTATTAGCATACGTAATTATGTATGGGAATGTGCATGAACTTTAATTTTCTTAACGTGATGCATGACAAAAGCCGAAGGGTATCTTTGGAGGGGTTTTCCTAACTCAGAGCAAATCCCAGGTAGTTGATGTGTGCATGTGCCCATCCTACCAACGCCTTCTAAAATCACATAAGTAACGAAGAACGCAGCCATAATTTCCACTTCCACAACTTGTGTTTTCGTAGTATTTTAATTACACACTGACCGGATACCGAACTTTTCAGAAGTATTATAATCTAATGATGTTAGCCTACGTACCTACAATAAAATGTAATTTGGAAACAGAGAAACGAACGTAACTTTCAACCAACAAAGCTAGAGCTAGCACCTTGAACTCAAATACAAGTCTGTGAGTCCTTCCACAAAACTTCAATGCCGAAACAATTATTTTTGATAGTAGTAGTATTGTTAAAAGTGCTTCGACATCTAAGGTCATTTCGCACGAGAGCCCCCACCGGGAATCGAACCCGGGACCGCTTTCACCGAAGTCGAACGCGTTGCCAACTTGGCTATCCGGGAGCCCTTATTTTTGAATTTCCGATTTAATGCTGCATACGGGCTAACTCAGAAGTTCATGATTTTCTTCTATCAAATGGACGTGTGGGTTAACGTCTTCTAAACTATGGTTGCGTATCCATTAGGTACACTCCGAAAAAAATGTAGGCCGCAGCTTACCTTTACGCGGGGAAAGTGAGTGGGATATATGGAAAGCAGCAGAAAGGGAAAACTGGGTCGCTGTTCCCACTTAACTATTCCCAAGGGAACTAACGGACAGATGATCGACAAGGAAAACAGGAACATACCAGTGCGACCACACCTAAATGGTACACATGGTAGATGGGCTTCAAATAAAGACGCTAAATCCGTGAATAAGTCGGAGTTATAAGGATTCTATTCTATAACATAACCAAGCGAAAACAATATTAATAAAATAGAACAGACGTTGCGCTAAAAATAGTGTAACACATGTCATCAATCGCCTCTAACAATAAGATGCATTCGTCCCCGAACGATATGCGGAAATAACCGGATAGGAAAATAAACATTAGGTAATACCCATTTCTTGGGTGTGCAACCGTAAGGAAGCTTGTAGGACACAAACAATGATTTAAATATAGGAGCTGGACTAATTTATTTTCAAACTTTTTATCATTAGCATTTAGAAGGGGTTATTACTTTGTGATAATACTTCTTAAATGTACAATATCAGTTAGATATCTAATTATTATTTCAACAAGGAATAATTTCAAAATTACTATATCTCAATACGGTTATTAAGAGATGATGATTGAAACTCCGTCTCTAAAGGATGAATAAAGCGATATATTTAATATTCCGGAATATATTCATTAGTATTTAGAACTACTTTATTCGAAACGACTTTGAGTAGTCGCTCATGGAGAGGAAATAAGTGGAAACAGCATTTCAAAGGCAACGAGAACAGAATTCACCTTAGCTGGAATATTATTTAACAGAATTCAACCATAAAGAATAAAATCATAATACACCTTCCTATAATCCAACTGATGTTCACCTATGCATCAACCATCAGGAATTTTATGCACAAATCCTGCCTATAGAGGCTATATATACTTGGAAGTAAAACAATGAAAGGAATTCCGAACGCTCCGTACCACACTAGCATTTCCGAGATCCACGAGTACCATAAAATAACGCCTCTCTTTGCAACCTTAAATAAAAAAACGAAAATATTCAACTGAAAACTATAACATAACCAAAGTACCTTATTTTCTACATTCCGGAATTACGACCTTAAATAAAAAAACGAAAATATTCAACTGAAAACTATAACATAACCAAAGTACCTTATTTTCTACATTCCGGAATTACGACCTTAAAACAACAATCAGTATACAACCTCGTCCAAAAAATGATCTGAGTGTACACACCCTTGACCTAAACACCTTATCTTAATCTGAACCAGATGCTCTTCCCTAGCCCGAGCTTTTCAGGAAAGAGTGAACTTAACAGAAGACCATGAATAAGACCCCAAGTCAGGAGCCATGAGCTTTCCGGCAGGAAGTGAATTTTCGTCTAGAGAGAATTAGCGATGGACAGGAAAAAGTAGGTACTATACTTTTAAGTCAAGCAATCATGTAATTCACCGTGCTGAAAAAGTATTGGATGAAGACTAGCCTTTTAGCTACACTTTAAGAGTAATTTCAGTCTGGTGATACCTTTTTTACAGAAAGCTTTTATTAATCATGGCTTTTATCCACAAAATCTTAGGAATTCTTTCACCTTCGCTGTATTAAAAGATGGATGGAATCAAATCCAGCTCTAAGTAACCAGTGTTCGATTTTCCTACGCTTCCTTGACCCTAAGAGAGACTTGAAAGGAGAATTTGCTGCTCATGCATTTGTTTTTATTTTACAGATAAGAGGAAAATTATAGGAGTAGGCAAGTGTTCTAAAAAGCTAAGTAAATACTTCAAGCCCGGTATTCGGTTTGGTTACACTATTTATCAACCAGGATTTCAGAGAGCATTCAAAGAGGCATTTGCCTAAGGGTTCTGCAATCATAGGGGCGTCAACACTTGAATGCGGGTGAGCTGTATGAAAGCCTCAAACAGCATCTGGAAAATGTAGAATAGCTAACAAACGGATTTAATGAAGCAGTAACCGACGCATAAAAGTTGAAAACGTAGTCAAAGAAAGAGCGTAAACTTCCGATAGCAGCAATTGTTACCTGAGGGCGGCAACGCATATGAAGGGTATACTCTCGTTTGATTGACAGTCACTTGATCGACACTCACTTAACCGATATCGCATTTGAACGACTTCGTTTAAATGGTGATTTTCATTGATGCTAGTTTTTCAATCCTTTGTTTATTAAGGCAAATGGATACAAGGCCTGAATATCCGTTTGCAGGCTGTTGGCAATAACATCGTCATTATTGCATGCATATAGATAAAATATTTCTGTTTTCGCCATTCGATGCTTAAAAGATGTTGCTACACTTGCATACATTCCTTGTTAGGTGCATGCAAACCATAATGGAGAAATAAATTAGAGAACATAAATAAAAAATCTATCCCTTTCGTTGTAGTGGTACTCGGCAATAAGAAGTGATACGATAATCTTATTGGACATAATTTTAGCTTAATCCTTTATCTTTGAATCCAGGTACTCTCCAAGTACGTAAGTTTGACACAATTTCCGTAATCGTGTAATTTGAGCAACATGTCCAGCGCATTGCGCAGCAAATAGATCGAAAGAGCTTCGGCCTAGGTTCGAGGCCACCCCTCCACCACTTCCCTTCTTCCTCTCCTCACACACGACCATCAAAACGAAAGAAAGGGATTAAGAAGAAAGAATCTTTTCTGAGGTTCTGAAACGGCTAGTTTAAACGATATCCAATCTCCTTAACTGCGATAGCTAGTTATTAAAAAGCATATAAGTATTTGGATGTATTTATTTTAATATTTTATATTAAAATAATATAAACCTGGGTTACCTCCGCTAAACCAATTTTCTAGTACTCAATGTTTAGTGAAGAATTTGAAAGCCTTAAGCTATAGTTTTCACACTTACGTATAATAATATTACTCCTTCCACGTCATGATATTAATCCTTCAGAACAAAATAATAGGACTACAATGCTCATTTTACCATTAATAATAATTGATTACCTCTTTAATCTTAGTGTCAATAGATATTATTTTCCGCTAGAGGGCGAAAATAATTTTCAAAAGGTAAATAATGATTGAAATACGATTTAAAATATTAATTTCGAGAATATTTCCATGGTATCAACTTTAACGTAAATTAAAATAATGTCCAAAGTATTCAACTATCGGTCACTAAGTCCTCCACGGCTCATTTTCAGCCCAGTAGGATTCCTAGTAGGTTCTCAAGAGGAACTATTAACTGAACTATTTTTGCCCATACATAAGAGAATGTACGAACATTTTCAAACCTTAGTTTCATCGTAACATCTTCAAATCTCAGTTTCGTACATTAACTGGCCACTTTTTACGCATTACCTTACAATATACGATATCACGATATCGTACAGCATCAAGCTTTTTTATTGGTACTGTCAAAATGAAACTATTCAAAAGTTTCACGGAGGAGTCCGTCACTTGTGGAAACTTGACATCATGATAACTTGTAGTATAAAAAAACAGTTTTAAAGCAACAAAAAGATACATAAAATTTACTAATCCACAATGTATAGGTTTCTTCGGCGACAAGTTTCGGCTATTAATAGCCATCTTTAAGCCCAAAAGGCTTGCAGACTTCCAGTCAGTTGGTTAGGAACCTTCGAATAGGTTTGAAGAGAGAGCTATTGCTAGCCAGTCGCCGACAAAACATAAAAACCTTTCATTGCGGATTAATAAATGTTATACATCTCCTAGTTGTTTTAAAACTGTGTTTTCATTCTACAAATCCTCATGTATTCACAAGCTGACTGTTTTAACTGTTAACTGCCGTTAACTGTTTCATTTGATGTCATGTTTTCTCGCTTTAGTTGTATGTAAATAAATAATAATTTCTATCTAAATCAGATTAATCAAATATAAATTCAACACTTCAGAGATTACGGTATTTCTTATGACAAGCTAGACTACCCAACTTATGTATTAGCAAATCACTGCCGGATATAATAAAAAAATCTTGTCGGCAGATCACATACTGACTGGTATATAATATATTGGCAGACCCCCCACGTTAACTTTTATATAACATACAGGTACCGGTCTATAACATATTGGTAGACAACTATTAACTTTTAACCAACTAATAACAAATTTTCTAACAACTCATTATCCAAGCCTGAAACGAAAAAACGGAGCTGTCGGCAAAACGAGACCACGGCGAAACGTGGACTGTCATGCGTTGTATCGGGCAAACGGTAGTTGGTCGAATGATGTAGACTTATCTGTAGCCGGTTTGGTTGGCAAGCCAGCCAGCAAAACACGTGGGCGAAACAGCGGGTGAATGATGCACAAGATGGAGCGAAAGAGACGTAAAGACAAATGAGCGCTGTGGACGCTGTGGGAATAGGAGAAGTGGGCGGGGTCGCTGACCCTGAAACCCGTCCGAGGAACCGCCCTGAAAACCGAACGAGCCCTGGGCGACACACAGTCACCTCTTTCCCTCGCTTCCATTTCGCATCCCGTAGGACCAATTGAAAGAGTGAGGAATTCCCCGAGTGATGAAAGCTGCGATGGAGTAAATACGGAGGGCGGGAAATTGTCGAGGCGATGCGTGGACAAGGAAGGGCGGGAAACAGTCCAAGGATACGCGGCGAGATCGATGGCAATATTTCGCGCGTGTTTAACAAAGATCCCGGCGGATCAATATCTCGTCATTTTTAACCCTTTCCTTTCTTCGCTTCCCACGCTAGGGATTTCGCAAAGTGCAAGGTGGGGGATCCGCTCCCAAAGTTCTCTCCCGAGAAGTTTTCTTTCCGTGATAAATAAACCCGCGCCATAGATGCAGCCTGGCGCAAGAGAGAATGTGGAATTTCGCTTTAGAATTGCCATTTATTCATACGCTTCCCTCATATCACTTGCATAAGTGACGTCACGGGGATATTTTTATACCTCGTGAATATGAATGGAGAATGAGAAATTCGTTTAAGAGAGCATGTTCGCGTGGGATGGCACTTATCCTTGAAAATTTTGTACATCTTTACACATATAAAAATTGATATTTCCGTTTTTCAGTTCGAAGTTATATTATTCTTTCTTAATATGAAAAAGTGTTGCGTTTATAGATCAATATACCAGGAAGGTGGTGTATCTAAATAGATGAGCCGCATAATATTCCAGATCACCCTACAATTTATTTATAGTATTTTATACTTCTATCCTGTGTTTGTTCCAATATATCCACTATATGCTTCCACCTTCACGTTTTAGATACTAATACATGCGCTTTTTTTCTCGAGACACTTAATTATTTCAATAATTGAATAGCAAAAATATCAATATCTTTCACTCTGAACATTTTGTTCTTTTATTTATCAATTTGAATTCTTACTGAGGGTTAAAAACTCATGAAATAGTGCTGCAAACTTCATTTGTGAGTGTGCCGTAGGAGACAGATATGAAAGCACCTCAATACAGAACTTCTCATCAACTGCAAAGTTTCTATCGCACAAGTATTTTCACATGCATATCGTTCGAACACAATGTTCTTAGATAAGAATTACATACAAAAGAGGGACTACGACCTGAAAATACAAATAATGCATAAATGTGTGCTGCAGGACCCTGATTGGAATGCTCAGCAATAGGGAAAATACGTTAGTATTGAACACTCGCTAGTCTCTATATACAGAAGTTCCGAACGGGTGACCTCTTTCTGCCTAAAAAATAGTTACAGACAAACGTTAATCGTCTATATAAATGCCACAATCATACTGAAGAACTAGTATCTTAAGCATAATTAAAACGATATAAAATAAAACATCGTAAGACGTCGACATACAAGCGTCCGAAGTCAAAAGGCATTTCGTAAAGATTAGCTCATTTTGTCAATTGCGCAGCGAGTGAGAAATTCCGTTACCACGTTCTGAAGTCAAATAACATATTTTGAACAATATATGACTTTGCAAGATGCTTCATCGCAGCTGTATTTAACTCTTAAATGTTATATAGATGAAATACACCAAAGCTAGTTTGAAGCATTCGAGGGGGTTAAAGGTGGCAATTTTCCCAAATTAAACGAAGAACGGCTAATTGGAAGAAAACTCGAATTAGTCGTGCAAATATTAGTTTTAATCGTGCTTTTCGGTTCTGCTTTAATTTTCATGTCTTATTTCTTTTAAATAGTGCCGAATAAAACATAAAATTCCTCACATGAAATGAAAAAATATAGAAAAAAATCATTTTTACGGTACTGATAGGAGAAATTACATAAAACATCAGCCCAAATAGAATTCATTTTTGTAGCCCAGGATAACCTTACCAGTCACATAAAGCAATTCATTCGATTGGTAAAATAGATGAGCATAAAAGAATAATTGGTCTCACTTGTTTATAATTTTGTAAATGAGCAAGTTTTTCAAATTACTTTAACTTGAATCAAACAGTGAGTAAGAAGGAAATAGTAAATGGAATTTTTTGTTGTATCAACTCTCATACTAGCATCGTTGCATTAGGTTTTACCATTAATTACTTTCTTCGATATTATTCTAGACATTTTAACAATTCTTTACAACCTATAAAGTAGGTGATCTAAAATCTTAATGTACCTTGCTCTGAAATACATAGATTTAAAACAGAAGAAAAAATACTTAGGTACTTGTGAAGTCAACATTTTCTTAAGAATTCTTGCGGCGAAGCGAAAAGAACCATTTCACAATAAACACTTTTTCCATGCGAATTAAACGAGTAAGTTCAACTAATTCTATAACGGTCTCTAGCAGGTTTCCACGTGTAGTTTGGTTTGGTTTAGTTGAGCCATTCAGTACGCTTCATCAAAATACTATTTAAGCTTCAGCTGCCCATAGATTCGATATCTACTTGAGACAACGCCGACTGTGGTAGCGGTACTCTAACTAAATTTCAATGAAAGCTTCATCGAATCGGTAAGTCAAAATTACAGTCTTTATAATAAGGTGCCGATTTCGATATCAATGAGCATCTTATAAATGTTGAATAAAGGATGCTGATTGTTCTATGACGCTGACTATTCTATAAACCAGTCGACTCAAGAACTCATTTATCCGCGAACGATACGCGAAAGTAATCGATTAGCGAAATAGAGTCATGGTGAATGCACCCACTGACACACGCCGAAAGGCGGCTTGCAGGGCACTTATATAGACATAGACATATGAAATACATAAAGAAGGTATATGGACACCACGCCATAAAGTTTCGAAGAATTGATTTCCTGCGAATACGAAGTTTAAAAAAAATTGAGTGAAGGCTGCATTTAACACCGCAAAAGACCATGGGCTCCCTTACCGCTAGTTTACAGAAAAACGTATTTCCAATTCCGTATTGAGGTATCGTGGTCCTAGTTTCTTAATTCGGGGTTGAAATCGCCAGTTGATGAAAAGTATAGGCATGAAACAAGTCTGTCAGAACAGTAACCAACACAAAGGCTTGCTCGATCCTCATCCCCATCATCATCAACTATAAAATGACATGGAATCAGGCCGGTAGGCGAGGTGAGGAGTGAGATAGTTTGCCCTGCTTTCCTAACTGAGCCAGAACACCATGATTAGAGCAACTGCAGCAAAATGACTAATTGAATAACGTTTTTCATAGCAAGGAAATGAAAATACATTTACCGTTATCCTGCAAAAACTCCTCAAAGACGATAACTGACGCATCCGTGGCGTATTTGGCTGTTAACCAATGGTCTGGTGGTTCGAGCCCACCCTGGGGCGTAACATTTTCGTGATACAATTTGTTAAAAAATGCTATGATAGAAAAGCAAGCGTTAAACGAATCCTCTCAGACGCAGGTTGGAATTCCTTGAAAGAAAGGAAGATAGAAAGCGAGGCTGCGATTGCTTATTAAATTCACGGTAGGAACATTGGACGAGGACGTAATCGGTATTATGCAACCCCCTGCTACTTAGGCCGATCCGACAATGAGAGTAAAATAAGAGAAACCGATGTGAAGACAAGTCGTTTTGTCCACAACTATACGCGACAACAGTAAATCAAAAAGGTAACTCATACGCTTGGCGTTTACATCCCCTGTCATAAGTCGTAAGGGGGTATTTATGTAGATGTAGATGAGGACAGTCATGGAATGAAATAATATACCATGACGTTGAGCGAAACTCTCTAGCCTGTAAAGTGATTCGCCCGTAAACCAGCTGGAACCTCAACTCCTCACCCATTAGCTACCTAAAACGATGGAGAGAAGATTAGGCCTAGGTAGACTAGATAAGGTGAGGAATGAGGTACTTTGCCACTACTCTCCTAACTGACCCAGCATGCTCTAATGTGAATAGGATAGTATTATGACCATATCGGAAACGCTTTTCATAGCACTCGATAAAGAAAGAGAAAGCCATTATTGTTGACAAATTTGGCCAAAACATTAAATTGAATTGAACATTGAATGCTTTTCGACGTGCAAATTGTTTCCAAGGCTTTCTCGGGACCTCATCCACTGCGGCGAAGTATCGAAAATATGGAGATATGAGAGAGAGACTTCTTCGGGTGCAGATTAAAGCGGAGCGGAGCAAGCAGAGAAAAATCAAACTCTTCGGATACCCTCGATGCCACAGATCCATCAGGACACATTGAGTCTCCTCCCTTTCTGATCAAGACTCTCGCTTGCTACCTCGACTCCATTTACAATTCGTTGAGAATACTTCTGGGCGAACCGAATCTACATCCCTTTCCCTCCACGTCTTTCTCGGATTAAAGATCAGGTGAGTATTGAAACATGTAACGGGAGTGTGGGAGAATCGATGGATGCAATATGAACGCGAGCAATGAAAAAGAACGAGGTCGCCGGAAAGAAAGGAGCGGGTTATAGAATGGCGAGATATTTGGAGAAGAGATAAAAATATCAGTGCGGAGGGAGACGGGAAGCGCTCCTTAAGGGATGCGATCGAAGAGATGAGAGAAATGAACGGGGAAATGAGTGAAGGATGAAAATAGACGGGAAAGAAAGGAAGGCGGGAGAAAGGGTTGGATGAAAGGTGGATGGGAGAGTAAGTGGTCTCCGGAACGAATCCTGAGGCAGGCATTCAGAGGAGAGTCAGTGAGGAATAGGAAGATTGGAAATACGTAGGGAGGTTGGAAAAAGGAAGGAATGAAGGGGAAAGAGAGAGGCTTTCTACCAGTGCCAACTTCTGACAGCCTAGGAAAGGTGTGGGCTAACCTTTTCTCGGCGGGCTGCGAGGTGATTGTTTTCTTCGGAGGATCATTCGGCTGGCCGGCTACAGAATACGTCTGGCAAATTTATAACGAAAGTTCTTTGCTTATTGCAATACACGGACTATAACTGTACAATAAGTTTCAATATCAAGTGGTTGTGTAAACCACATAAAACGAATTCACAATGTAAAACGATTCCACCCAATCATAAAAATTACAATTAGGTGTCGCTAGAAAATATAATGAGGGTACCAGTTGTGTCATATGAGCATAAAGTGAAGCAGGAAGGAATTCGAAATGATATCTGAAGCTTTATCAACCGTAATACCTTTTACTGAGATTAATAGTAGGGGAGCATACTTTTATTCTGTCTAGCTTTGACCTGATACAGGAAACAACACAAGGAAAACACCCTTTGGGTAGAAGTCATGCATTGCGTTTGGAATAGAAATATTCAAGTGCACCACAAAGTTATACGCACTTGAGAATGGAGTAGATAAAACACCGGAGAAGACATAAAAACCTGGTCAAAGCACTTCGGCGTAAATGTAGACGCTGAATCACAAAATGCAGAGATAGAGAATATGTCAGTTGCAATTAAATATTTAAGAAAAATGAATGCATTTACAAATAGAACAGAAATTAAGTTTTCAAAATAACTCTTCAGTTTTTCTTTCACATACAACTTACACAGCTTAATTCTTCAATGTTTTAAACTTTTCACATCGATCTCATAAGTTTTTGAATGCCAGGGTGTGACTTATCTTACACGTTTATTTATATGCCTATCAGCTGCTGAGGCTGCCGTAAAATTTACACAAGTTCTTTATAGAAGAAAAGAAGATACAGGACATTAGCATGAAGGGGGTAAGATAGGGGGGGCGGTTTAAATTGGAGAGCGGTTCGAAAATTATAGATAAATACGCGATGGGGAAAGCGAATAATTAATAATAGTGATATAATGCTATGAGAAGAGATTGGAGAACTTGGAAGCTAACATACGAAGAGGAAAAAAGTAACGTAGGACGCACTAGGAAAAACAGAACGAATGCAAACCTATGAAACTGCTAAAAGAATAAAGAGAAACGCAAATAGGGGAAAATAAGAAAGAATGATCATAAATAGGCGGAGAATATAATTCGCTACAACAACAACATGGTTGAGGATGGAAGAAGTAGTTTCTAAGCTATGAAATTCTTGAAGAATGATGTATGGTAAAGGAGTAAAATTTGAGATGAGCGGATCATTGCGGGAGAAGAGAATATTATCCAACAAGGAAGAAACAACGGCACAAAAAATACCGGGAAGCACAACGTGAAATAGCATACTCAACCAAAATATGGAAGGGCAAGGACCGAAACAAACGGTAAAAACAAAAAAGATGGGATAATGGGAATATATGAAGTCGCAAGAACTACAAAGAAGTAGAATTGTTTACGTATTTCGGAAGAATAATCGCAAAATACACAAATAATTACGTCTACAGAAACATTCAGGCATCAAAAGACTTATATAAATGCCATTCTTAATGAGAGTGAGAGACGTACAGGCAGATACCCCAGATACGTTCGGTTGGAATTAAAGAAGCACAAATAAAGGGCGATGGAGAAGAATACGTGGATAAATTGAAAGACCGAAAGTATCGTGCGGGAGGCAACCCAAAGTGAATGAATTATAAAGAAGGAAGCGAAGAAAAGTGAGGAGAAGGAAGGATGCAATAGAAACGGGAAATAAATCGAAGGGCGAACGCTGGAGATGGAAAAGAGAGAACCCTAGAAGCGAGAGAGGGATTCGGAAAAACGGGAACGGGAGGAAGAAGGGGTAAACAGGCCGGGAGAGTGGGGAAATAGATAAGTAAAGGGCGCAGCACTAAGGCACGACTGCGCCGATCGATGCCCAAGAGGAGGCTAGAGAGGAAGAAAGGGAAAGAGAACGGAGAAAGAGAATAGGACGAGGAGAGGGAGTGGTAAGGGTGAGGTTGGATATGGTAGTATAGGAAGAGATATGCTTAGGAGAAACATTGTGAAAAAACAACGCAATTACAAAGAGTAGAGAGAAAGTTGGGGAAGGGTAGAGAGGAGGGGTGGATCTCACGCAACCTACGCTTTCATCCCGGTGCACATGTACTCAGACAGACACCTCCCTCCCCTCGCTCCGTACCTCTTCCTTCTGGACTCCTCCCAGGCACTTCCATAATGCTCCCGCAATGCTGTCTCTCTAACTTTCGGTTTCCATCTACGCATTCGTCTCTCCCTCTCTTACATGCTTTTCATATTCTTCCATATTCTCCCCCTCTGCTTCTTAATGTGTTCTCTCTCGTCCTCATTCCGGCTTGGGTGATTTCCCATTCGAAAAATAGGCATTCGAACGCAGTGTCGCTGACGTTAGTGTCACCCGTGCGGCTTTTTGTATATTCGACGTCGGACCGCTTCCATTGATTAGCTTTTCGTGGAATCAAGTTAAGAATGGAGCACTCCGGTGGCAACTTAAAAGCGTTTTGCAGCAAAATAACAAATAATAATTTGCAAATATATATTCAGAGCAGAAACGTTATTACACAAAACATATTTACTAGTAATAAACAAAATTTGGAACTTTTGTAGCCGAGAATTTTATCGTTGGCCTTCTCGAAGAATTCATTGAAACATGGAAATATTTTCAAATTAGGTAGGATATAATCTAAATTAGGATTTTTCATCTTTTTTGGTTTCCCAAATCCCTCGGCCTTTAGTAAACTAACAAATACCCCTAACCATAAGAGGTAAATAATAAAAGTTTAACATTTAAATACATCTACAATAATACCCTACAAACCTTCCACCTTCGGCGTGAGGCAGGGGGGAACGTGCTCACGTTTAGATACTCACAGGTGTGACTGACAGAAAAAGGGATCCCCCCTAAAGTACTGCTACGAAAACTACTATTGGAATACTTCATTAGCATAAAATTCATGTTTATATACAATGTCCTCTACTTCCTGAAAAATATACACAGCACCTCAACGAGTACCCAGGTTTGGAACACCTGATCTAAATATTCTAGACAGTCTTTTACCGGCTGAATTTTCCAACATATTAACAAGTAAAAACTTCAAGGAGAAACGGAAATGAAAAATGCCTGACACAGCCAGAATTCAAACCCGAGTCTTCCGGCTATAACCCCGTATTCATGGTCGTGAAAAATCACCTCTTACCCCATTCTTTGAAGTAAAACCTCGTTGATTCTACGTCTGCGGAATCGACACATATGAAGTCATGATAGGCTCACCAAAAGCATAGCATGTGTTTTGATAATTTGCACTTGAATCAAATTCTAAGTCCTTACCTGGTTCGAAAACCTATCGATTAATTCGATAACTCCAATCACATAGCTTGTTGGTTCCCACGCTTATGTTATCAAATACCTACCCCACTCTTTCTATATATAACGTATGATATATTACTTATAACTTCAAGAAATATTGTTCTTAGTGTTTTAAGCGGTTCCATTTCCAGCCGCGCCATGCACTGGTGTAGTCACGTGACATGAAGTTCGTTATTGTGTCCGGATGCGAAACGACCAAATAATGCAATCTGTACTATAAATTCGGGTCTAATCTCGATTGCCCCTTCATTACGAATTCAAAAAAATTACTATTTTTGGAATAATTTGGAAAAATTACAATTTATAGCTTAACGAATTCCTTAAGAAATAATTTTTACACCAGCGTCTTCCATAACGGAGGTAACATACTGAAAGTCAATTCTTTTCTAATTCTCATGATTTGAACCCGAATTGTTCGATGGTACCATCTTGTGTTCTCTACAATTTTTGAATACGGAGATATAACTGCAATTAGGGAAAATAAGTGGATCAAATGCAGACCTAACATGAGTTCATTACCTTTCCAAATCTCAGATCCCCTTTACAAGTAACATGTATTAAAAGTATTACGTCCTTGCAAGCGTTTTACATATGCTAACCTTTCACATGCAAATTTTGACAGACTTATCTGCGCGAGGGAAGATGCATGGAATATGATGGATTCGTGGTGGTATTAAAATATACTTCTAAATAGCATATTTAGTGCGGCATAAAAATATCGTTTACAATGATAAAATATTTATAGATACTTGCCATTGAGTACTCTATTTGTCAAATATACACTGCTGAGGGCAGAGAAAGAGCTAACCAAGGGCAACGTACAGGAATCTCGTTTTCAGATCCTTTGAGAGCCTTACATTTCTAAATATATTTTTTTAAATCATTTCTAGGATTATCATATTTATATTTTGTGTTCTAGCGCATTGCTTAGTGATAGTTAACTTGAGTAAATCCGTATAAGGCAAATATTTACAATATAAATTTAAAATAAGAATTAATGCCGTTCAAAATATACACCTTTGAAGGAGTCACCGGGACATTTCTGATGTTTTATCCTATTCTTCGAGTCGTATGTTTTACATCATGTCTTAAAATATTCCGTCCGCGTCAACTATGACCGTTATTAGAGTTTTCGATATCCTTCCTTCCTTTCCATCTCCACCTTGGAATTCATTTCCCATTTCCGCCGACCTTATTTCTTCCTTCATTTCCATTCTTCTTGAGAAAGGTAAAATGAGAAGACTTCGAATCTTTTCTATCAATCAAGAAAGAAAACCTACTTAAGGTAAGAAAAGAAAGTGTGAACTACTGAAATACTACGCATCGACCCTTAGAGTTCTGTTGTTGTTTCAATATGACTTCGTGAATATCGAACGATTAAGTTTCTGGAATCCCAGGGGCCTTTGGGCAGGATTCCGTATGTTCAACTGTTTCATGCGTACTAGATCGACATTTCGAAAATGCACATATCGCTGTTTCATATTCCACACTTACTTGTTTGAATAAATATGTATAAACACTCCCTTAACGTATGTGCAGCATTCAGCGCATGAGAGTAACGGAAATGTGTGAAACTTCATCCAAAGACACTTTATAGTAATTATTTCGAATTAAAATTCTGTTATTATGCTATCATAAACATTAAATAGAAAAATTTATCACAACACGATGAACATTTTACCTGTTGCTTAATTAACTCCGCATTTATAGAAAATAAGGACAATCGCAATGTATGTCTATATACGTAGTAATTAGGGCTGTTAAAAATGACGGAAATGTTGGAGATGAGAGTACAAGAGTTTTTTTTTCAAGTTAGTAAGCTTAGGCAAAGGAACAGGGCGGGACAAATACTAAGAGGTAAATATTTCTAAATGAAGTAAATGAAGGTGGAATGCAAGGGAAAAGACCGTGAGGAAGATAAAGGAAAAAGAGGTTGAATGATATAAAATGCGGTATAAGTTAACCAATAAAGAAAAGAAAGGGCACATTGGCCTACCATAAGATAGAAAATTTCTGTAATAGAAAAAAAATTGAAAATATTGGCATGAATTAGGTTTCTTTTAAAATCGAACAGCTGCTGAGAATACCGAAAACGGTGAGGGTGTGGTTATTGATGAAACGGCAACCAAATTGACTAGCAAACTCCCGATTGCCAGGAGATGTGCAACTCGGATACATTATGTGTTCTTCCGGCAGTCAACCACGTAGTGATGGAGGTAATAGATCTGAATTCAAATAACAAGTTCGTGTATACATAGTAGGATATCCCTGAGCAAATTTTCCAGGCAATCGATTCCTCCAACTAGATCACCGACAGGATTTAACAGGCCTCTAGCTAGAGCAGGACTCCATTCAGTCATATCTACGGGCGAGTCTACAACATCCTTTCCAAGCATAATATCCCTGAATCGAGATGGATAAATCTAATTTCGAGCACTTGATCCGAAGCCTCTGCGCCTAAGGCAATAGAGAGATTAAAAAAAAGCACCGCTCAGTTTTGTTTCGAAAATAATACTAGCATCGCTTATCGATTCTCCGGCATTTTTTAAATAAAAACTGAGAAAAAATTCTTCAAAAAAGAGGGAACACACACAATCAAATCGCGGGATTGCATTCAGAAAAAAAAAATGCCATGGGACAACACCCGAAAAAGTTTCATTGGCGCAAAAATGAGTATCAAATTTACCCTTCCCAGAGTCTGAAAAGTCCACGATGAGTTTAGCCGTGCAATGTGCAAAAGGAAGACAAAAAAAGCAGAGGCATAAAAACCGAAACCCTTTTGTTTTGCGTTGGGGCGTTAATGGAGTCCCTTGTTGAGCACAGAGGGAATCTCTTTCCGTTGGAAGCTCACAGAGAAACGGCGGAGTGAGAATATGAAAACCTGGAATAGAGGCAATCGGAGACCGGAGAAAAAACCGAAGTATTGGCTTAGAGATGAAAGCATTCGATAAGCGCTGGGAATATTGACCGTTTTTTAGTGCGAGTTGATCCTACAAAGCTTCAGAACTATCAGCTTTGGGGCTCCAGTTGCAGAAATTGGTGAAAACCCAATAGGCTTCTGAATTTTCTATCGTTTTGTTGAGCGAGTTGGAAATAGTTCATTAGAGTAAACGGATATGGTTTCATGGATCGTCTATCACATATTGCGCTCATTAAGGATAATGTGAAAATTACATTTAAGATTAAACAATCAGATACGTAAGAATCTAGCAGCAGTATAAGTCGTACTGTTAAAAGAGCTTCGACAGCTGAGATAATTTCGCACGTAGACTCCCACCGGGAATCGCGGAGGGACCGCTTTCGCCATAGGTGAACGCTTATCCGCTAGGCTATCTGGGAGTAACCAAAACACAAGGGCACTGGTAGAAAGGATAATTTGTAGTCGTTTAATGTAATAACAACGGCATCAATAAAAAAATTCATTTATTATACAAAGGGGTGCAGATCACTTGCGTTTTCCGTCGTTGATAACAGACAAGAAATTGTCTAACGCAAAGAAAAGGTTGAACCCTTCGGAGGGATAATAGGGCCATCAAATCAGGATCCGAAGTAAGAATGGGGATGGTCTGATTAACATAGGAAGAAAAGGGAAGAGAGACAAAAGAAATGAGAAGAGAGGGCTACATAAATGATGGAGGGAAGAAGGGCTGAGAATGGGAAGAAGGAATTCCCCAAGGCTCACGGCAGAACTCGGAGAGAAGTAATCTGAGAAGAGAGTGGACTTAAAAGTCCCGAATTCGATACCATAATCAGAAGCCTAAGATAGCCTTATCGTCTAAAAAACTGTCAACACGACAGACTGTACGAAAAGAAAGGTGAACGAGAGTTGTGTTAGCCCAAAAAGACTCAATGACGGCACAATTCAGCTGAGGGTAGTTACGAGTATTGTTCCAATTCATTGATAGTTTACAAATGCATGTGTATCAAACACGTTGCTACTTTGCGGGTTCAGCTAGTTAATGGCCACTTCTACTAACATACTCCACAATATATTTTTTTAATTCTGTGTTTTACCTTTCTACTTGACACACATTCCATTTCATTTTATGAAGTACGCTCCTCCTTCCTTTAGGAGATCTCATTCACCTCATCCAACTGGCTTTTTCTCGGTCTTCCTATCTTTTTTGCATCACTTACACCCTCATTTTTCAAACTCCGGCCGGCCTTATAGAGTTTGAAATAACAAACGCTTTCAAACGAAAATGTTCAGTAGCAGAGGGTTCAGAATGAGAGGAAAACCTCATGAAGAGAGCATATTTATGGGATCTTTTCAAGCTTCTTTGTCCACTCATTGTTAAAATAATGTTTTTTTCGACTACCATTATATTGGAAATTATTCTTATCATATACAGATTATATAACTATAAGACAGGGGCGTAGCCAGGAATTCCTTAAGGGTGATCCAAAATTTTTTACCAGTAAATAGTACCCTTCATTCCTTCGCAAACTTTTGACCACTCAAACATCGTTCTACTTAAAGTTGGACCTTAAGGAGGAAGCAACCCACGGACCCTCCTTACTGGATAAGCTACTGCTATAAGTGTAATATGCAAAGAATGTATAGGAATATAAAAAATTTCCATAACGTCAAGTTTTGATTTTCATTCTTATAATTATATCTACCTTTTTAATTAGACTTATTTTAAGTCAAAAGCCTTAACGAACGAAAAGTCAAGTTTTGGAACCGTATTCAATCAAGGGGAGACGAACTTTTGCTCAGGATGAAAATTCCTGGTATTAAACCATGCGATTGAAATGAAAAATAAATGAATGAACGAAAATTTATAAATTAACTGAAATAATAATGCGGTTTGCGGAAACGATTACAATAGTTCCATGACACTAATAAAACGCACTTACTAGAATGCACCACGGAGTAACTTAAAACATAGTTTCATGGAGATATTGGTTTACAGAGATAGATGCTAAACCAGTGAGAAATTTCTATGATGACTGATATGTTTCAAAAGCAGTAAAGGAAACAAAACGTTAATGGAACAATTCTCCTGGATGACGTCATGAAAATGTGGGCTGAAAGCGTAAGCAAAGATAATCAGCACTTGAAATGGGCTACAATAACTACCAGATAATGGAAGCCAATCGAAGAACTACGTCGCAAATATCATCAACGAGTTCCGTACTGGCAGATGTTTTTACAGTGAACATTTACAAATGAATGGATTTACGAGATTATTTTTGGAATAAAATTTTAAACGTATCAGATAAACTCGAACTAAAAGGAGATAATTTTATACACCGATTTACTACAAAAAAACAACTGTTGAAATATTGAATATATAAATAACGATCGCCGATTTTCAATTAGACGACTACTTTAAATAGAAATACTGGCAGAATTGTGGAAAAGAATGTCTTTTTGAAATAAAATTCTGGGAGAGGTACAAAAAGAGATGAAAAATGTGTAGTAATGTCATGTTAGACAGGGGCGTAGCCAGGAATTCCTTAAGAGTGATCCAAAAATTTTTACCTGTAAATAGTACCCTTCATTCCTTCGCAAACTTTTGACCACTCAAACATCGTTCTACTTAAAGTTGGACCTTAAGGAGGAAGCAACCCACGGACCCTCCTTACTGGATAAGCTACTGCTATAAGTGTAATATGCAAAGAATGCTAAGATTTTGCAAAGATGAATTGAGCAGATATGATCAAATGCTAAGAGGTCCTAAAAGAGCGAAAGAACTATACGAAGTTGAAAAGTCCATCTTCATATTGGAAAAAAAGCCGTCAGATAGACGCCTTGAAAATAAGTTCTTGATATTGTTTAAGATCAGTATTATAAATAAGAAACAAGGATTGGAGAAGGTGGTAAACTTTGCACCTAGAGACACGCGCCTTCAAATCCAAGGATGAAGAGAAATCAAAAATATATGCTGGACTAATACTCGAACCCAGGTCTTCCAACTTTCCAGGCAAGTTGTTTAGAGGTTGGAATCGTACATGCCCAGAAAGTTGGAGAGCTGAGTTCGAGCCCTAGTCATGTCGATATTTTACACTTCTGTTCATCTTTGGGTAATTATTGCCGATTCAATGGAGAATAAACTGAGAGAAGTTTATTTGAATAAGTTAAAAAAGAAAATGAAGAAGAAATCTGAGAAAAATGAGAGAAAGGAAAATAGATATATGGTGATGATTCGGTGGAAGTTCGGAAGGAAGAAACGAGTATAAAGAGGACTAGTTTCTTGACACATCACGGCGGTGTAAGTGCTATAACAAGATAAAGATTGGGCAGAAAAATTTCCACACACGAGGTTCCGGAGTAAAAAGAAGCATTTCAGACGTACTTCAGGCGTAAAAGTTAGTGGTACTCACTAACACGCACCTGAGACAACGCGGTGTTTTATTGCTGAACCTTCAACCCCACGAAAGATAACTGCAAGTGGCCCCCATTCTTATAACGTCCGTTTCTATCTGATGATGGCAGACATCATAAAGGCAGAGCGTGCTTGGAATCATGGAAGCTCAAAGTACGCACAAATACCAAATTCACATAAATCCTGCAGAAGTGCACTAAGACACATCATTGACGTATAAAAAGGTTCCCGACAAAGACACTAGGCTTTTCAAAATTAAGCGCCGAATCGAAATAATTTATTTTTATACTTATGCGTGCACTACATTCATTAAACGATACCGTTGAGAAGGTTCAGTGTGTGAAGTAGCCAGACATTACTGACGGACTGGGAAATTGGAGAGTAGAATAAAATTCTGAGTAGAATATAAAGAATACGATTATGGGGGCAAAATGGTTTCTCAAACTTCAACGTCTTTGTTGAACACACCTTTAATAGGGCGGATTCTTACAGTATTGGAGAAAATTGAAAGCATATTAGTGAAAGAAATGATTCAGATTCATAGAAAAGCACTGAAGTACGTGTATGCGTATAAGAGAGGAATGGGACAAAAAAAGAATATTCCCATGCCAGGAAATAAAGTCTAAAAGCATCCATCCGGGAAGTCAGTGGACTGATCTAATTAAGAGGCGACTGATATGATTAACAGAATAGATGGCGAGGAGGACTGAAAGGACAAAATGCCTCAGTGAAATTCAACGACTGAATTCAAAGTCTCTTCTCAAAGACTTTTGTAACGAACTTGAAAAGAAATACGAGATTCAGTTGCATTATGAAAGTAATCACTGATAATGTATATTATCTGATCCATTATTTTAAGAGACAACCCCCAACGATAAAATATACGTAATCTTTGGGGATTTCAAATAGGTGATTAAGATGAGTACATTACGTATTTAATATCTATATAGGAGCTTATTTTCTATATGCAAGATCAATACTGAGCCTGGATTATATGATTTACACAATTATTTTTATTTATTATATTATCTTTCGTTTTAAACATGGTAGAATATTTGCCAATTCAGTAGAATCAGTGTAGTATATGGATCCATAGAATCAGAAGAGCTAACTATCGGGAAAACAATGGGACTATAGGATATTTAAAGCAACTGCTCAGGGTTGAGTATGGATAAATTAGAAACAATTTGCATTTAAATAAAAAGATGCTGATTATTAAACGTTATGTACATGAGAAATGTCACAAATGTGGAAGATATGAGTGAGAAAAGAGAGAGGTTTTACAGCGAAATTAGCGGAGGGCGAATAGCAAGAAAATATTGGAAATACGAGACATAGACTCTACTAAATAACAAAAGATCTGGGAGAAATCAAAGGTAACCCTACGAGTTATCGGAGTTATTACTAGAGTTGCTTTTATCGTAGACAGTAAAAGTAAATAAATAAATCTCGTCATTTCTGGGGCGAAGATGAGGAAAGAATCCTATCCATCTAACACATTTTCATGAAGGCAATAAACTGGAAGATTTGGCTTAGTAATGAAAAAGACAGAACTTAGAAAGAACAAAAAAAATATTAGCAAAAATGTACCCATAAAAGGAAAAGAACTCTCTAAGAAGGGAATATTAAAAGTCAACGAAACCTACCGATGGTAATTTCTAGAAGTTGTGAAAGAAACAAAATTGAGAAAACACAAAATGTAGCATTGAAAGAAATGATACACTGTAATGGCTATAAAGAAATAATATATTCCTGAAGGTTCAGAGCACAAAGGAAAAGGATATTCGATGCGTGATGAGAATACGAAAAAGGGAAGGAGACGAAAAATGGTGAACTCTGAAGAGAAGAAAATGAGGGAAGCACCGGGAAATGAGGAAGTGAATAGATTAATTTGAAAGAAGATCAGCGAGAAAAAGGCCGGAGTTGGAGGAATATTACAAAACAAAGCTAAAATTAGGAGGAGAAATTAAATGGAGATTGGCTCAAATATTCAACGTAGAAAGAAATGTGACAGCTCATTCAGTTCTTTGGCTATCAAATGACACCCCTCACAAAATTTCAGCTTCGAGCATTAAGGCTGATCGATAACATCATTAATTAATCCACATATTACTTACAAACGTTTAAATCCTTCTGTGCCTAATTTATATAAGTGAAATCGCAAAATAACATATCAGCAAGTAGCTTTGGATATATACGTCTGTCCATACTAAGTTCTATCGACTTCAATGGAAATTAATTTAAAATAAAAGTAACGTCTAGTTAAAGTTAAACGATATCCTAACTATGTATAGCTAGGGGAAACAATGTCTTTAGCTTAATTTATGCGTTGCATTTTGAAAATAGCTGGAAAGGAATTCTAGATAGTTAGCGTTTAAAATGATAGTTATAGATGAGTTTATCGTCAATTATATCAACACGTAATCCAAAATTAACAATCATTTCTTTAAGGAGGTGTTAAGCTTTTGTATGAAAGCATAAAACTCTTTTTCATTTTTCCCAAAGTATGAGGCGGTGATCATTACTTACGAGAAAAACTCAGCCAACCCCAGATTATTTGAATATTTATTATATTTCGTTATTCTACGAGTACACTAGTCAGCATTAATTAGTAGGAATACTTCAGCTGTGAAGAATATTGTCGCACGATTTGGAATTTTTTCAGAGGAGTTTCATGCTTCAAATGAGCCGCTCGTTTATAAAAGTTGTTGGGTTATAGCTTTTCTTCTGATAAATCATTCTTATTGATGAAGCCGAAAGAGACCGTCAATAGAAAGAAAACTGCTAAGTTAAAAACTCATTTCATTTAGTCTGACGAATAATTTATGGCTTTCAAGTAATTCAAGGATGACGAAAAATGGCGGAAATTATTCCTATTTCTTTATTTCAAGAAACTCCACTCCCTTTATGTTTTTTAACTATCATAGAGCTGTATAAAATCAAGAGTTGGTTTCGAACTTGCTAGAATTATCAGAAAACTGGAATGAGTATAATTTCGATAAAAAAATAATAATAACTTGTCTTTATTTATGAGCGAGATTGAGACTAATTAGTCTCTTCTTACATCTAACCCTCTAAAAAATGATAAAAAAGGTTCGAGAAAAATTATTTTTACGTATCATTTTGCATTAACAGAATCCCAGAAAATGATAATATCATTCTTATACTGTGGACAACAAGTGAGTGCGCAGCTGCAGTTAACTTGTGAGAGCGAAAAAAGAATTTCATAGTGATAGTGAGCTGCATAGTAAATTTATTCCAACATGGAAGATCAAATACAATTTTAAGAACAAAAAGTGTGCAGGTCCGGGGTCCTTTTGTACTTCGTACCTAGCTTTGAGGCCCTGCATACGATGCCCTACTTCTGATACAATGAATTCATGTTCACGTGAATCAGTCCTTGTTAGCGAACCAAGCCGTAAAAGAAAGGATAAATTGGCAAGTAAAATTGAAAACGTCTCTTTTACGCCGCAAGGATCGTCTGACTGAAGACACCACGTAAGCGGAAATCATAATTCTTCAATAGCCGATGAAATACGACCATCAGAGGTTATAAAAAAGAGGATGCGGAAAATATCACGTGGTGATACAAACAGTGAACAAAAGGAAAAAGGACATGAGGTCCGCGCCGAAGTCATGAAAGAGAGAGCACGGAAGGGAAGGGGTGGGGACGACGCGGAGGTTCTTTTTATGTGTCAAGACGGGGAAAGAATCAAAGGAAGACGAGAGGAAAGGAAAATCTACGACCTGAATTCCGGCGTGGAATGCATGGAAAGGATAAAGAAACAGACGGAAGGCGTGTGAGGGGAAATAAGACAAAAAACGTAATGACATACCGACCGATGGAAGAAAAATTGAATGCGGGGAAATTTTAGGAGTACTAGAGAAGGACACGCTGTTTCCCCCAAGGGCCACTGCGGATACGCGTGTCGCGTTCTATTAAAGGAGCCAGAAGGAAAATACCCGCATACAAGAAAATAGTGCCTTTGAAAACAGGTCGAAATTGCCAAGAATAAGATAAATATTAAGAACATGGATGTTCCAGCACCTGCTATCATATATCAGCTGAAAATAATCTAGCCTGAGATGGATGTATAATTTTTTTGCAAATAAACGTGTAAAGCAAAAATACTTATTGATACATCACCACAGTTAAACTACAGTTAACGTCACGATCCGGGTTAGGATGCCTAGTATCATAACCAATCTAGTTAACTCGGGTATTTCTGTAATGAAATAACACCAAGTGCCAAATGATCGATGTTATTATGAAATGGGATGATTTGAAGGAGGAAATAGAGTGTAAATAAATATATTTCAAAAAACGACTGGAGTATAAATTCTGCTTTTGTAGGATTGCACATAAAAAAATACTCATTAAGAAATTTTAACCTGCATTTTATAGTGACCGGAGAATTATAGTCGGAACTAAATCTACATGTAGCGATAAACATTTCAACAATAGGGAAATTACTTCTTGGAGATATTACACACGGTTTATCAACAAATAAGTATCAGTTGAACTGGTCTTAATTCTTGAAAATCCGCTCAAAACTTAAATTAACGTGATAGAGAATACTTCATTGCCGTAATATATTATATAACTTTATTTTCGTACAGTTTAGGTAATTTATATCAATTTTATACGATACGGGTTAGAAAACAAGGTATGGTAAGTCAGCCCTCTTCGTGCGTTTCAAGAGAAAAGAGATTATGGAAAATTTGCGCTTATCTCTGCAATAATTCAAAATTCGAATAAAGTCAATCTTGTGCATACAATCAGCGAATTACTTACAGCTTAAACGCACGCCATTTAATTAGGTTTCTGATTTCCAGATAGTTTTTAAAGAAGTTTGTCAATGTCACTAGCGACATATTCGGTGCCAGATTACTTGTAGAAGAAGTTCAGTTTATGTATTGAAATTCAATGTACGTAAATTGTAAATCAAACCCGAACTTCAACACTAAAGGACGTAAATAAAAGCAGAAAGGGTCTAAGCTCTGCGGAGGCAAACAGTTAACTTCCGACAACTCCTTTATTTCTCCCATCAGTCGAAGGCCTTTATTCCATTCCTCTACACTTCCTGCGCTTAATTCTGATGTCACATTCACTACCTGTAAGAGCCCAACCTACGAACCTCTCAGCTTTCACACCGTGCTATGAGGTTCATACGAGTGCGCCACTGATACCATACATATCAGGCGATTTATGAATCAGCCGCCTATCCAAGATCAATTGATAGAAAACAGGATTCTGGTTCCACTGGTGCGGATAACAAAGCCAATCTTAGTAGTGGAACAATCGATCAACTGAAGGAGAGGCAGTCTGCACGTTAACGCGAACCGCTTTAATCCCTGAGATTGTTTCCATCCAAATCGTCTAAGGAAGACAAACAGCCTCCCAAACAAGGGAGCGGTACACTTCAATTCGAAACTCCCCTCACGTATTTTGGTAAACCCGAGGACGCTTCATGCGGAGAACAAATTGGCCTACTAGGAAAAAAATATAGGAAGGGGAAGGAAATGGGGAAAGGAAAGATAAAATTGACATATAAAGAACACAAAGGAGAAAGTGGGGAGGCAAAAGTTGCAGACTACGTTCGGGAGGACTACATAGACGAAATCTCTTTTTTATTTTTAGAAGAGCAATACACTCTTTTAGTTAGGGAAATATAAAGATCGACAGAGTATGGAAGTCATAGATAAATCGTAAATTATTAACAGACGAGTTATGCTATAGATCCTAGTAATAATCAACCAAACCGGAACCGGCCGTGGTGGCGGAGTGGTTACCGTGCTAGCTTTCCAACACTGAGGTCCCGGCTACTCGGATTTTTCCGATTAGGGAATGGTTGTGTGTACTTGTAAATAGTAATAATTATTAAAATGGATGTAATTGGAAGTTATTATTATTATTATTAAAAAATAAAATGACCAGAAAAACCCATGGTGAAATTGATACAATAACACCAAAAATACAATACAGTAAGCGTTATAACAAGAATTCGAATAGCAATATCAGTAAACCCAAGTAGTATGAGAATATAAGAGTAATAATTAATTCTTTAGAAGGCGAGATTCAGTCTACTGAGACCGCTCTTACAATAAAACCTTTTTCAACCAATACAAACAACCATGCTGTAACCATGTATCGAACCCGGGATCTCATGACTGCCTGAGAGTTGAGAAATGGGATAAGTAAGGCATTGGCATATTAAGCGTTAAAAATGTTCTTAAAAAAAGTTATTACATGTAAATAATGAAGATTACCAAAACTTCGATTCGATGAGTACAAAAATGTTCCGTCAGCACTAACAATGGTAATAAGGTGTGGTGAATTATACCATGCAACACAATCTACAGATTGTAGGGAGAATGCGAAAAACCGGAATTAAATGTGATGGGACTAGGAAATAGATGCGTAAAAGAACTGAAAATGGTATAGAAGAAAATAGGTGAAATAGACTAGGTGTAAAGGCAGCTGCGGTAAAACACAAAGCAGACAGATGCACAATAGACCGACAACTAAAGAAAAAGAAAAATGAGGTAAAAATAGGAAAAATCAAGATATACGGGAAGAAAAAATGTAAAGGAAAATGCAGTAGCTAAAACATGCCTGTTTAGAGCAAGCGAATCTGCGGGAATAAGGACGAAAGACACTCATAGAAACTATAAAGAAGAATATAGGGAAAAAAGTTGAGATAAAGAACGCGTTTAAGGAGTATTACCTAAAACCTAAGAAATTAATAGAAACATTTGGAGTATTGAAGGTATACTTACATAAACAGCTTATAATGGATATGAAAGAAGGGATAGAGCACAAGAGAGATCGAGAAAACAAAGCGATAAACGGAAGGAAGAGAATGATGAAAGAGTAGGGGAGATCGTTGTTGCCGTGAGAAGGATAGGGAAGAGGGAGAGAGGGGGAGGCTGCGGCATGCGAAGAGTTGGGAGTGAAAGGAAGACGGTGCCGCATAGCGGAGGGGAGGCAGAAGGGAAAGGGAGGGGAAGAAAATTGGGAGGGTTTTGGAAAGGGAGTTCCAGCATAGCATGACATATATTCGCGACTCCTATCCAAACCTTGTACCATATTCCAATTTTTCCCTTCGTATGGCACTTTTAAAAACTAGATAAAATCCCTCATAAAGTCTGTTCTTTCTCAAAACAGCGCGGTACTTGATGAGGTTAAGCAAACCCGGTTTTTACGTCCGTAGTTTTGGAACGGTAAGGAATGGGGTGGGCTAGAATCTGATTAATAGAAAAAAGGTTGTTTGTAAGCTTTCATTATCTTTTTCCAGAGGTGAATGTCATAAAAAATTGAATGATACCATGGTACTCTAAGAATCTACTGTGAGCAAAGTTCCCGCTATTTTTTCCATTTTTGGATAACAAGAAGACTGCTGCGGGGGAACAGTTTACGAAGCTGTGCCACTTTTACCAAGAAGGAGTTTTAACACGAGGAAAAGGTAGCTTTGAACGTGAAGTCGTGCACGTACAAAAAATCCCAAGGAAAAACAGACATGAAAAATATCTCACGGAACCAAGACTCGAACCTGGAATCGAGTTACTATCGAGCCAGAACATATCTCCACGTAAGGAAACTTTGTCGGCAAGGGCAAAGTGGTTTCGTCCGACTGTACGGCATCGTCCCTGGCGAACGTCCTCGTTGAGGAACCGGCCATTCATAGTGGTGGAAAGAACCCCTCCTTAAGGATAACACACAAGGAAAAGCGTAGAGATAACTTTGAGGTTAGAGATAACCACTTTGCCCTCGTCTACAAAGTCTCCTAAAACGGATTTTCAAGATATTCTGGCTCTATAGTTTAATTGCTTAAAGCATCTGCCCGTAAAGCGGAAGAACTAGGTTCGAGTCCTACCCCTGTCAGAATTTCTTCAAGTCTGTTTTTCCTTGTGATTTTTTCGAGGAGTTTTATGTTGTAATTTCTGATTTTCTTCAGTTAAAAGACAAAATGTACGATGTAAATCCATATTGTGATTTATTATATGCACAATTATTAATGTATTTATGAGAACAAAAGCTAAAGGCTTTTATTTTTTTCAGTAACTAGTGGGCGATCGACAATTTAGTTCGGCGGCAAAAAAAGGATTGCGGAGCCGCTCAGGCGCCCAACTCAGAGGGATCTCGTCTGAAGATGAGGATATTAATCATTGAGGAATAGTGTAATCAATTCCTATCAATCAATTCCAACGAATAACTTAAAGGGTGGGTCCTACATTTGGAAGGACTTCGGAAGAATGCCTGCTTGTTTCAATTAATATTTCATACCAAATCATGATAATTTGCTCTACAATAATATTTTAAACAACACTGTTTGTTGTCTTCCTGGTAAATATTACAGTTAAAACAGGCATTTTATACATTTTATGCATTTTAACTACAAAGTATAAAAACGTCTTCCGGAAGCTCGGGATAGAAATTTTTAAATTTAGAAATTTCACTGAATTGGAAAAAAGGCAAAGGATTGAAAGTTATTGGTACCGCGAAATATTACGGCACTCTGATGCGCAATAGGGAGAGAAAAACTATTTCAGAAGGATCACTTTGTGTTATCAGTGGAGAGAAAGGTATAAGGTAAACAAAAGGCAACTTCACGTCATACGAACCCCAAACCCTGAAGGTTCTTACATTGAACCCCGAAAGTTTCTTATATTGTAGCCTCTTCCCAGCCAATTTTTGCTGACTTTGCAAATTTCGTAATCTTTAGCGAGACGTTTTCCAAAATAGAAGACTTGGAGGAAAGTATCACAAGATGCTAAACGAAAAATATTTACAGAAATAAGTTCAAGAAAGTTACGATATCTTGCGACCGTATATACATATATACAGGGATTTTACGGGAGATGCGATAGTGTTGGTATTAAGGGAAGGATAGAACCGTATCTGGATGAGAGAGAACGACAGTTGACGATAGGAGGGCAGTAAGACCTAATTCCAATGGTACTAAGTCCTAAGGGAACTCCCAAAGGGAACGTTCAATTCCTCCGTTTAGCCATTCAACGTTTGCTATAAATGATGCTGCGAATGAAATAAAGAATGCTGTAGAGCAGACAATATAATCATCAGCTATACAGACAGTATAATCAACCAATACCTAAAGAGAAGTTCTGTCTTCAAAGGAGTTTCTCATGACTGGTTTCATTGAGGAAGGTGCCAAAGATGACTGTAAAATTAAGAAAGATTGAGAGTGCTATAGATATTGCATATCGTACACACAATTTTGTGAGTATATGCGTTAGATTTTTAAGGGAGTGAGAATTATCAACGGCAGCCGAGCGTTCCTATACACAAAGTGAACACGGGTCCTCTCCCAGATGGTGAATCAGGATGGGTCTCGATCAACCGCGATGCGGCGTAGCGTTTGATGTATGGCATTAACGAATTAAAAGGTAGCGAATCTAGTTGCAAAACGTTCTAATAACAGGCGTTGAAATCGTTATACCGAGAATGTGTCACAACATTGAAAGTAGCCAATCCGATAGAATTTGAACAAGTTCTCTGTAGAATCCAGAGATGTCTCGACGGAAAAACGACTGAAAGATAACGCAATGAGGACGCCGAGGCATAGATGAAATTGGCGCGTTGCACCCTCTGTAACTGATCTGAAAAGTGCATTTTTGGGTACCTTTAAAAATAAAAACTAGAATTATGACAAGACGAACAAAAAATGAAGTTTGAAAATAAGTACTTTTTCCTATGACAATAGGATTGCGTTTAGTGGAAAAATGCCACGGATACCATTGTTCCTACGTATCCCATAGTCCCATAAATTCCAATAGTCTTGTGAAATACAATTCAGTATTTTAAAAGACAAGAAAAAGAATTCAGTAGAGTAAGAATAGGGGATGAAATAGGGAATTTTTTTAGCTATTTTCCCTACATCGTTCCTTCCACGGAAAACATTATGAGGAAGAACATAGAAAATAAACAATAGGAAGGAATACGAAACTAAAAGGAACAATTTGCAAACGTAGAAGGAGCTCTACCGAGAAGAACATTAAACTAGAGAAAAAATATGAGATTAAAAATTAACTTCGGGACGACAAAGCTAAAATGTAAATACAAAACAGTCTTTGATCCTTTACATATATTAATTTCATGGAAAGACATTTGAGCAACTCAAGTAATCAATTTACTGGAAAACATTGTCAGCAGAGGTACTATGCGAAGACAAACATTCAGGAAAAGACATAAGTATTAAAATAGAATTAAAAAATGCTATCAAAATAGGAGTACATTCTAGGAGCCTTGAATTAGAAAGATCTTAGACAAAAGGCATGATTGAAGACAAAGTTTACTTTGAATAATCTAGAAGAGGATACATAACTTTTTAGGATAAACAGGATAAATTGCATAGAAAACAAAGAAAACGGTCAAGGAAGGCAAGGAAAGATGTACGTTAAAAAGAATGGAGAAAAAGAGCAATTTGGATAGGATCATCTCAAGGTTGAAACTCTTCCAGTTTCAGCTAAGTTTCATTTGAAAGAATGTGGAAAAAGAGACAATAACGATTTGGGAAAGGTGAATAACATACGAGTAGCACGTAAGAGCCGTGCGGCTGAAACCCAAGGAATAACACTTGTGCAAAACAACGACATGACTGGGGCTCGAACCCAGGTCCCGGGTCCACTGAACTTCCATGCCGCGACTCTTCCACACTGTTATGGGAATGCTTTTGAGAGCAGGGCGAGCAGCCTCCACGAAGTGGCACAAAACAGATGGTCCTCACTGAAGCTGCCAACTCACAAAACGGTCGTAATTCACATAAGATCGTGAAGATTAATTTATTCAGTGCATTTACGTACTATTTAATGTTACGTACTGGGTCATACATTGTATTGCAATGCAATGCGTTAAGGTATGCCCTGAAATAAACGGAAAACAAGACCTCATACGTAACTGAAGATCGAACCTTATCCTCTTTTGGATCTCTACAGCAATTAAGATATGACGTCTTTTCGTTGAGAGCATCAGCCTGGAGAGTTAAGATCTGAGTTCGAGTCCCAGTGACTTTTGACTTGCACTTTTGTTTATTTTGTGGGTTTTTCCAGTCGCACGACTATCCGTGAAGTTATTTTAAATATCCCATTCTCATAATTAAGGTATGGTTTAAAGTAATGATGGGCTATATTTGTGCTGCGTGCCAAAGGAAATGGCGATGAGTGGGGCACATCTGAACTAACCGGAAGGTAGAAAACTTATGTATGTACCACTTAAGAATTCAATTAACATTAAATACATATGTGCAAAACAGCTAGCTATGAAGATCGGTCAAAGATAAGCGGAATTATGATAATAATACAAGCAGGCAAAAATACATTGCCTACGATAACTAAAGAGAGAGCGTACATTCATCAAACTTGGAGGGTAAAAAAAGAGTTAGAGATCTGGGAAGAGATGATTCCTTCGACCTACCTTAAAGGAAGAAAAACAATTTTATGCATTATAAACATTGGAGTCTCTTTATTTATTGCTGGTCGGTTTAGTATCGTTCGCAAGGATATAAACACGGCGAAAAGGGGGAGGGGAGAGAACCCGTAAAAGTCTTCGATGGGTCTATTTATGAAACCCTTAGGGCTGATATAAGATTCTAAGTGTCGATTCCGGGCGTTGAGTTGAAACCTTTTATATCTAATGTCCATGTTTACTAAAATTTTACCAAGTCAATGGGAAATCTTGAGAACTTCTTTTCGATAACAATTAAGATGAATACGAAAAAATTTGCTAAAACATTTTTAAAGAATCGAACCTGAAGTTTCTCCTAAACATCGACAAATCACTGTTATCAGACATCAAAAAGGAACTAAGATGCAAAGAATATATAAACACAAAGTCCTTCGTAACTCCCACTAAATATTTACTGGTCGACCGGCTTTGGTCTGAAACTAGACATCACCAGGTACAAGTAACAGGAAAATAAGCATTTTTATATACATTCATGGAATTTTGTTCTTAAGAGGGGCAAAAGGGAAGGTTTGCGAAAGTTTCATGAATGTATATATAAATGCTTATTTTTCTGTTGCTTTTACCTGATGACGGCTGATTTCAGGTCAAAAACGGTCGACCAGTAAATATTTAGTGGAAGTTACAAAGGACTTTGTGTTTATTTATAACTTGTCATAGCTTTCCTGGAAGTCAGTCCAACCCACATAAATTAAGAGGCATCTAGATGGTATACGTAATTATACTATCGATGAAAAAATGTACATTCATACTTAATATGTTATTATGTAGGTGAATATCTAGTTACATTTTAATGTAAATAGTATGAGATAATTAAAATTCTGAAAGAGTAGCAAAAATAAATCTAGAATATATTTATTTAAACAGGGGTCACTAACATACTCACCGAGCGTAAGAAACTCGAAGAAGATACCAATGCGGTATCCTTCCTACAAACTTATGATTCATTCTTAAATTGCGTTGTAACAGCATGAATCGTACTTGTATAGTTAACGATTGATATTGAGTGAAACTTTAAACCAATGTTTCTCACCGATGTTTGAATAGTACCTCCTTAAGAGAGCTGAATCCATAATTCATGCTAAGAAGATTCAAATAACAGGGAGGAGTGAGTTTCAGAAGATATGCTCTGAAAACTTTTTAGTAATATTTCAAGTCCTATACCAAGGATGTCTGATGGAACTGAAAAAACCAGCGATACTACCCAATGACAGTGCTTCTTATAATGAGCTTTACTCTTCCAATGCACTATAGATGCAGGGAATATTACAGCAAAGACACCTATTCATGAACTGTTAAGTGTTTCAATAGATTTAATAATATACAATACAAATACCCTTAATATTCCCGTCTGATGTTTGATAAAGTATACATACTGCACCTTCCAAATTGTTATATGCACACAAAAAACGTTGAAGACCTCGGTAGTATATTAGAGATTGCACCAGCTCTCTAACTCCAAGGTCCAATGCTCGAGTTCCGACTAACCTGATATTTCCGGGCTAGGGCATGGTTGTTTGTGTCTTTGATCGTTTAAATCATTAAAACAGGTATAATTGGGGGTTGCTGTTTATGCAAAAGAAATGATAATAAAAAAATCAAACCTAGCCATTAATGGAAAACAAGTGCTTCATAACCAACTATGTGGGAAGCTTTCCCAACGTGTAAGAAATTCTATGAAAGAAAGTTGTTTGTAGAGATAATGTCATACTAACTTAAACGATTATTTCTGAGTGAATGTAGCTAAGCTTAAATTGAAATTCGACTATTAGTATTTACAGTGAAATCTGCCTCTAGCAGAATCGCATGACGCCATAAAATTTTTCCAGGATTGACAGGTTTCCGTCATGTACCAGTTTGAATCAAGTATATGCTTATATCAATACCGCAGGTAAGGAACAAGAAACTTTTCAGTAATAGACAAGTTTTCGCTGCATACAGGTTCCGCTATGCACAGTTTTCACTGTATTTTAATACATATATTTACGCTAAATATTGCCTGATGCCCGTTCTTCATAGACAGTGAACACCAATCTTTTGCGAGAAGGTGGAAAGTATTTTGGTAATTCAAGAGGTGTCGAAAAACTTTAAGAGCCACTGTTGTACAAATAATAATTCAATGGATTACAACCGTGCAGATGTCCGTCACGTTCTGAAGATCGGAAATATTTCGCAAAGTCACGCCGTCGCAATCGATACGGACAAACAGGTCATCAAAAAGGATCGATCAGGAGACATGTTCGATAATTGTTATCGAGGAATCGAAGCATGAAGTTCAGCGAATCCATTGGTGCGCCCACCCATCCAAAAGCAGCACATTTCGGAACACGAGAGCGGGCTTCCTCTCTACGTGAAATCCTTAGTGTACTCCATACTCCGAGCACATCACCAATACTGTTGTTTTTTATTTCCATGGCAACATCTATTGGAGGGAAAATTTTCCAGATTTAGCCCTTGGGATGATATTGAAGATAAACAAACCAATGCGAGAGAAACGGAGACCGATTAAAGGAAAGTAATTCAGACAGAGCTGGTGAATTTCTGAGCAGTACTCGTATGTGTTCCAGTAATGACAATATCGAAGATTACCAGTGGAAATAAAATTTTCGAGGACAAATCGAGCCTGTAAGATTCATGTTTTCTGTAAACCGGATCATTGAGAAAAAAGAGAGCAAAAAATCCAATACGGTTTGCAAAATTTAACTGTAAAAAAAATAAAGAAGAAATCAGAATATTCATCCTTTAAACGAAAGGAAGAAATATAACTGTATAGTGATAAAAAAAGAATAGTTTTTCAATTTATAAGACTCAAATACACCTAAAGTTCTCGAATTACTAGCAAGGTATATAAAGCGTCGCTATTAAATTGAAATTAAAATGCATCCACTGCATATTATCGCTTTGAATCCCTTTACAGTAAACTACATCATGAATAAATTCCATGAATAGACCCGATAATTTTAGTCAAAACCGACCCTCATAATTCTAGTTTCCTCAACATCAAACCCTTATTTAAGTGTACTTTATTTACAAAAAGGACTGAAATCAATAGTTATAAAAAATCACCACTTGTATTTTCTATATTTTCTAAGGAAAAGCGTCTTATGTATGTACGTATGTACAACTAATAGAAAGTTTCCGATGTTCTAAGTAAACTCATCAATTTTCAATAAAATCTTAGTTACTTTTGCTACCCAAATGATAAACAGAAAAAAAGGTACACACGAAAGTTGAAGATACGCCGTTTCGTATGGGCTTTCATTGGTGCGAGCCATAATGTATTGCTACCTTAAACCTTTTCCTCAATTTAGTTTCATTTCAAGGAACACTATTTTCCTCGATTGGTTTAGTGGTAAACTTACAATCAGCAAAACTACAGAGAAGCAACATACATTGGTTGGAAAATAATAAATTTCACTTCTTAGTCCGATATCGTTCATTTCAGTTATATATCATAAATTTCAACAAGATGGCTGTAACCATCTTTTCTGAATGAAAACAAATATTTTGAGTCGTATTTTTACCGATGGATCCTCATTTTAATCAATATTAAGTGTTGTACGCGATAAAAAATAATCGACATTAAAGGCGAAGCATCCACTTCAGAGGAAATTACTCATCCTTGTCAAAAAAATGAGTATACATACGGAGAGGCGGATTTGCAATAAAGCGCATTGGGTGATTGCACAAGGCTTCGTCCTATGACAGACCTCAATGAAAAGTGCTGAGTCAATTTCAGTAATATATTTATTTAAAAAAACTTCATTGAGATGCCAAGCACATTCACATGTGCAAAAAGTAATTGGATCGACGCACATGCTAAAAAATGTCATAAAAATAAACATTTTACTTATAAAGAAAGTTTTCTTATTCTACATTTTTCCAATTTCAATGCTATTTCATTTTTGATTTAATAGTAAAATGAAATTTACTTTAACCTAAGATATTTGAAGGGAAACTTTATTAGCTACTTAGTTTTTTTAGTTATTATTACAGGCATACAAAATAATCAATAATAAATCAATAAAATACTCAAAATAATCGCTCTTTTGAAACCCTTGATTTAATGCATGATTAACGCAAGAACTTTCATTTTTATTTCGTTCATTTATTGCAATTAATATAATCACCATTAAATTCAATAAGTTTTAATGGATGAACATATTTAGACCTATTGTATTTCCTTCTTGACGTGATGTAGCAATTAAATCTTGAGTGAAATGCATTTATTTCGTGACAAGTGGGAATTTTTCGACAATTATGACACTAATTTCATATGGGGGCTTCGATGTTTGCGCCTCAGACCTCCAGTTTTGTTAATTCGCCCCTGGAAAACCCGTTGCTATATATCAACACGGACGAACTCCTGTGAAAATTTCCCACCGAAGCAGCAACTGCAAAAAATAGATTCGTGCATCGCGTGGTCGCATCCATCGATTCTGAAGCCACTTTCTTGGAGAAGAACGAAGGCCTATTAGGATAAACCCAGATTCGAACCCGCAGAGCCGCGAAGCGAAAAAACAAGAAAAATGGAAAAAACGAGGCAAGCGCGAAGAATGGAGGGAGCGGAAACCCTCAAAATTATTAAGAGACTCTCAGTGGTTTGAGACGAGAAAAATTCGGAAACTATTCACCGCGGGTAACAAGTTCAACGCTCTGCTGCTAAGAAAAGATTCGGATATGAGAGAGAAATCCGCACGGAGAACGGAGAAATTATCCCGCTTCGAGGGAAAGGCTGAGACGCATTCTCTTTTTTTAAGATCCGCAAAACGAGAGCTAAGGACGAAACGGGCCGTCGTTCAATTTCCCGGCCCTTCCCCTCCCAAATCCACACTCCGCAGCCGCACGCATCCTGCCGGTCGATAGGTATGCACTGCGCCAACGACCTCCGGCCATCCGAGCCGACCCCACCACTCTCGCAGCGTGCCCTTACTTTTCCCCACCTATTCAAACCCTCTCTTTAGCCGAGAAACAAGTCTCCCAGTCCCCTCTTCCTGCACTGACTTACCCAGTCTCTCTTTCTTAATCTCTCCCCTTTCGCCTCATTTCTATTCCAGTTTCTCTCGCGGACTCACTCGGCCTCTCCTTCCCTTCCTAATCGTCTTATTTCTCCGTCTGATTTTCGAAATCTTTCTATTCCAGCGGGTATTTCCTTTGTTGATATCTTTCTTAATCTCTTTTCGATTTTCTCTTCTAATCCCTCAAATCGTCCTCTCTATTTATAATTCTTGATTCCATTAAACTAGATTGATTTACACAGGGAGTTTATAACAATAATAAAAAGGGATGATTTGAAAAACTTTTTTTCCAATTACGTGCAACAAAACAATAAGTTTCCATATATTCTCACTGTTTCAGTTTCATACTCGTACATAGGATAACATAAGCGTCGTCGAGTGATAGACATTTCTCCAAAATCCTTAATAAAATTAATATATTCAAGTGTGACTTCGTGGATCAAAACGCACATCAGGGTTGATACCTGAAGATGTCAACTAGATTGACGAAACTAGTCAATTAGAACCTACTGTGAAAATACGATGTATTCTTCCTTGTAAGAAGCAAGATCATTAATTTAAGGAAAAACGAGTCTGGTTTAACTTTTAGGCAGCTATCTCCGCTATCCAGTAGCTAGGGACATAAAATCCGCAAAAGCGAAATCGTGGTAGTTGTTTGTCACTTTGTATGCTAGTAAGCTAGTGACGTGTGTGCATTTTCTTATTATGAACTTTAGTTCTCACGCGAGTAATGTTAAACAGTCGGTACGTACATTAGGCATAAAATAGTGTTGTGCTGATAATCTAATCTATTCTCGGATTCCGATGGAATATGCAAGGTACAAGCACAACGGAAGTATCTTTACCGCAGACAAAACGGATGTGGGCATAACTGCACTCCGTTTCCACCCATATCCATCCTCTCACAAACAAACATCACATAACGTGTCTTCACTTTTTACTCCACCTATTCATTCGCAGTCTCTTTCGTATAATCGCCCCCAAAAACAGTTCCCTTCCCTTTCTCCATCGCTGACTGTTGTTTTTTCATATCTGCTTCTCGATCTACATTTCAAAATCTCGTTCCCGCACGGTTTCCCTTGATCTTCCTCTCCTTCTCTCTCTTAAACTTCTCTCAATCTCTTCCTTGATCGCTATCACGGTCACCGTTGACTTCTGTTTCTGGATATTTCTATCCGTTTTCCCAATTTCTTCCATGTATCCGAATCTCTTTTCTTCTTCTTCTCTAACTATATCCTCTTCTCTATATCTTGCTATCTACGTCTTTCTCGATTCTTCGATGTATAAATAAACATAACGATTTGCTTGACATTTAAAATATTGCCATGTCTCTAAATCTCTACTCCGCTAATTCGATCTTTCTTTCGGTGTCTATTTCTTGTATGCCTACGCAAAATAATTCGATATATCGATTATAATTCCATCCATCGACTTCCATTTCGATATATCGATCTCTATAATGAAGTTGTATTATTCATCTTGATATTCCACCTTTCCAATCTTCACCAAACTGACTTCCTCATCTAATTAATTCCCTCTCTAAACCAACTCCTTAATTCTCTTGTTCGAAAGTTGATATTTTGACATCTCCGTCATTGTCTCAATATTTCCATTATCTGCTCTATTGAACTTCGAGCTCTCTCTCTGCCGATCTCCACATCTCTGTATTTAAAGATAACCGCAATATTCTTCTCGATCCTCGTTTTCTCGATTTGTATCTCGATCCCCTTATGAACGTTCCTCTATTCTCAATTTCTTTCGCAGCAACGGTGCCTCCGTCACACCAAAGCTTCTCTCCCTATCATCTCTCCCCACGTTTTATGTCTCCATCCATAAATCTCAGTTTTTGCTCCTCAGTCTACATCTCTCCCTCGTTCTCTTCCCAATATTACCCGTACTCCACACTCATTCATCCCCATTTCATCTTATTCTCCCTCACTCATTACCAACAGCCCAGCATCAGATTTTGTTTTTAAAGCTTCCGTGTCACTAGGACTTCATCTTTGATTTGCAACTCCTTTTTGAAATACTGGGTCTCATGTTTATTCTTTTAACTGTCACAATATCTCATTCACTCCATATCATACTACGCACAGCTCTGAACTGCTCTCACCTTACACTCAGTTCGCATTCTAGAGAAGGTATCAGAATAATTTCGACATAGATACAGCAATTTATGCACGTACTGCTCACTGCCATGAGTGAGACACCATAGTTCTTATGGTGTATTCCGTTACAGACCCCGAAGATATAACAAAAATCGTAAATTTTCGCAGAGGAAGTCACAGATTAATATAATAGTAATTTTTCGTTTATCAATTCATAGCAAAATGTAATCAGTTCGAGACACTATCATTAATCTATACCATATAAAATAATAATGTTTTCCAAAGAAGAGCCACTAATATAATGAAAGTTTACCTTTTACTTTTAATATGACATTCAATGATGCAAGAAACTTGACTGACTCGGCAGTTCTCAAGTCATCGGAGGAGTTTTTTTGGGAAAAACACATTTCTGAATTGGGTTTACATCAAATTCGAGCAAATAAGGTTGACAAAAAGCAGTCATTTACCATCTAACTAGCGAGAAAAAGAATGGTGTGACAATTGAGAAAAGTCTGATTCTTTAGTTTTGGTTCTACACAGATAGGGACGAGGAAGCAATAGGGTTAACCGCTCTGAAAACAGGAATGGTATTTAAAGATAATCGACTGTTAAAACTGATAATGCAGAAGAGAAAAAGGAAATAATATGAGCAAGCGAAATGTAAACGCAAGGTAAATAATGTCAAAGAGGGAGAAAAATAATAGGAAACAATATAAGGTCTTTTAGGTTTCAATTTTGGCTGTACTGAAAAGAAATATTCTATTTTTTCAATCAAAAATACCTCTATAACTTTAATATTACAGATATTGATTTCCCATAGCTACCATAAATTATCTTGTATTACTTCCAGAGTTAAAAGGATATTAAAAAATTTAGAGCGATTTGGCGGTTTGAATCGGCACACGTCTAAGGTATATTTGCTACAAGCAAAACCTAATTATTGAAGGAAAAGAGGCCGAGTACTTCCTTTCCTACAAGCATGGAGTATTTCTACAAAACATCGCCCATATCTGTGAATTTAAAACCTAATTACTTCTTTCAAATGATTTATTATTTACCTCTGATCACACGCAATCGAATCTCGAAATTATGTAAACGGACTGTATTATTTATGAGTGTTAAGCCACGAAAAGACACATAAACTTGGTGAATGCCACTCACCAGCTGTAATTCTGGTCGCAGCGTGGTGCATTTCAGGCGAGTGCAAAATCACTCGGGCTGCGTTGGCTCACCGGCGGATTCTTTCGACAGTCACCGACAGCGATCAGCTGTACACTCATGCTCGTTCACTAACGCACGTATTCGGTTAGTTACGAATCAGCGTCTCTTGGCACCGTCACGTAGGGGTGAGGCTCAGCCCCAACAAAATCAAAAGAACGACTTAATCCAACGAAACAAATTCCGACGATCACGTATGTTTTTGGTGTTTCGATTATTTATTAATTCAAAATACCAAATGCAGCCACACGGAAGGGTAGGAGCTCTACCTTTTCCGCTCTATAATGAAGAATACGCATCGTCACTGTTATCTCCGCAAAAAATCTGGACTGTGGTCAGAGGGATATAGATTACCAAAACCACTCTGTCTCTCCTTGATATTTCTTCCCCTATACGTCATCTGGACCATCCTCTTTCTCCTTGGGAATTTTCCTAGATGCACGCCTTATCGTGCCAAGTACCTAAAACCCTTTTCCTTGTTATAATAAATATGTCATTACATTAAAAATAGTGACTGCTTCTTTTCCTAAATTTTAGAGACACTAAAGTACTGTGGTACCGTTGCAGCTCAAAAAATGTTTCTTATTTTATGAAAGGCAAGTAAATAGTCAAATACAGCGTGACACAATCATATCATAATCCTATCAAACAGATATTACAGGTTTCTCATTTTTTTGGAGTACTTTACTGAAAGATACAACTCCTCCAATATTTCCTTATTCGGATTAAAAAATGATCAAGAAAAAATTGTATGAATGGTGAAATATACTGAATTAATAAAGTATAGTTATAATTTTATATTATCTATTGTGATATAATATATCGTAATAGATATTTTTTGTAATTATATGTATTGTATCATCGAAAATGTAAGAAACGTATAATGACCTTTAAGGTCAGTTTGCCTCCTCCTATCGTCAAAAACACTACAGCACCTCAAACACCCATGGCTTTTTATACCCAATTATTTAGAAATCACAGAGAAATAGCAATATTAATGATTAGGATCTTTGTACATGCATACATTTTGAAAAATATTAATGCATTATGAGTTAAGTCAATATTTGGAGAGGGAGATGATAAGTATCTGCGGACCGATGACGACCGCTATTTTGAGATTTCATGACCTTGACTGTTAAGCCCTGATCTGCAATAGATTTGTTTGTGCTCATTTATTAGCCTTATTTCACATGAAAGAGCAAAATCTTAAGTTAATGAAACAATGAAATGGAAACTTTAGATTTTATGCAGCATTAGCATTAAGAGGCAAATCCTTCGGACCCTAGGGAAAGCGAAAATTGTCTTCGCCGAGAATAGGAGTCGAAAAGGCGCTGTAAATATGGGGAAAATGTACGTACCCAAACAAAAGCAGTACAAATTATACAAGTCTAACGTATTTCATAGGCAAAGATAGTCAATCCATAATATACTAGGAAGATGGATATAAATATTACGTAAGAGTTGTGGTAGGGATTGAAAATTTTTCTTCAGAGGGCCGCATATGAACCCACCTACGACCCATGTAAAAGCACCAAGAATAGAAATATGCGTAGTCTTTGTTTGTTATTTTTTTTATATCTAATTTATTCTTAGAATTAAAACTTCGGCATAGATAAAATCAAGACGTTACTTTATGGAAGGCCATTTTATTTTTTCTCTTTCTAAAGTACTGTTTCTGTTCTGCTCAATATGAATAATGAAAAGGGGAATGCTTATAATTTTATAACCTTTCAGAGTGATAAACGAACTGATTTAATGTCAATCAAGGAAGAAGATGAATAGGACACTTAGCTACTAGCAAATAAGACAGAAAAGAAGCTGAATTCGGCCTGAAGGCCACATTCCCCACACGGGTTAGGAACAGAAATAGGATAAAGAAATCCTACAAAGGGTGAATGATAAGCAGCCGATATTACCCAAACATCTGAAAAATGAGGGAGACGGTGAATTTGGCAAGTTGGAACTTTGAAAATTCATAGCTATCTCACTCGTTTCTGGGTGAGCATTACGTAACTCTGAAATTCTCGCCCACACAGAGGAAGATTACAAAATAGCCTCCCATCGAGGACATGCTTTTGGATACGTAACAACAGGGCATTTGGGAGAGTTGCCAGGGAACGCTCGGATCAATGGAAGCTTTGTACCAAATGCATTCCCTTTTTTAGGCTCCTGTATAAAAAATATTCTTCATGCCAACAAAATCGGAAAAATACGGTTCGGAGTCATGCGATGGAATGTGAATTGGGGGCCAAAATCTCCTGCATTCTTTTCGTAATTGGAGAATTAGCCGGGGAATGCGTATGAGTGAGACCCTTCCAGGGTGTTACATTGTGAAATACAATGAGTAAATAAAGGATAAAGCATACAGTGCGAAAACGTTTTCACGCCATGTCAGTATTCTCGATGAAGCTGAAAAAATCTTCTTGTAGGTGAAGTGTGGTATACCTAAACGTGCATCGTAAAACTTAAGCATAATTAACGTAAATCCTATCTGATAGCCATTACATGTCAACCAGAAATTACCCACGTAATTCCATATCTATAACCTTAACCTCTAACAGTTAAGGAAAGCAAAATGAAGCACGGCTGTTATTTAAAACTGAAATTAAAACAATCACCAGGCTGTTATGCTGGTGGTCTGTGTACGCGCTGTGACCAGTTCACGGAGACAAAACAAACCTCGGGAAAACCAAACTTCTAAAAATCATCCGATACAGATTTTAATACCCTCCGGCAGTCAGTTGCCGATTTTATCGACTCTCACTTAAATGAAAGTAACCTTTATCATTGATTCGTAGTGCTACAAGTAATTTTCTCTCAGCATAATTGCTCAACTGCTCAACAATATGCTCATCATAAGGAGCGCAATAAGGTTATAAAGCAGATAAAAATATCGATATTTTAGTTTCTTATTTAAGCATAACTTTATCATTGTTTACAATACAGATATTCTTTTTCAAGTGTCATTGGTAGGGAATTCATCTCCACTTCCATATTACCAACAGCTACAAGAGTGGAGGTATTAAATACAGTTAGCAGCAACAGTTGAACCATTATTCAAAGCATCCCAAGGAAGAATGGACTTGAAAAAAGTCTGACGTTTTAAAAAAAGTTTGCAAGGCTCTTCATCCTCGAACAACGCTTTTTGATGAAAAATCAGTCCTGTTGAATGTTATAATCCAAATAATTCGTGTTGGTGATGGTATGCCCATCACAATTTTTTTTCATAAAATAGCGTACTCGAAGCTGTGATTTTGAAAAGTTTCGAAATATTACAACGAAATAATTCATCAGAGTACAAAAATTTGTACTATTTGATGGTAAATTAATGACTTCAGTAAATTTCGATTACAAAAGTTTTTGAAAACCAACCATTCATAGCGGTGTTTGCATACACATTTACATTTAAGCCCTGCAAGCCGTCAATGGCGCGTGGCAGGGGGTATTAAGACACCGATAATCTTTTCACATATCATAACTGCTATTAGCTTCTCTAACACTACGAGGGAAAAACGACCAGAAGTAAATATCCGTCCTGTCAATCACTCCCCTGCATCGCTACTTAGTTTTCTCTCGAAGCTCACGCACGTTGCTAACCGGAATAACAATATCAGCTATCTCGTCGATGAGATCTGTAGTGATAAACTTTTCGAAGAGCTTACGTCGGTAATCATGTCTTCTATCCCTAAGCGATATATAACCCATGAAAATATCCACCAGATTTTGCCATACGCATACTCTCTGACTTTTTCATTATATTAGCAATCGCTTTCTTCGGCCAAGATTAATTCCGACGTTTCCTCTTCCGAAAACAATATACAGAACAATTCCAGAGCAATTAGCGCGCAAAATAATTCTATTCCCATATTCCCATATTTAAATTCGTAGATCCGGATAATGTCCAAAATCTGCTCCCGTAAAAATCCCAGATCCTCGAATATAACCTTTCTGCGAATAGCGCGCGATCTTTGGAGTGTCTTCGGGGCAGGATTGGGCAAACAGCCATTGCGACCACTCCGCTCTAGAAACACAAACACAAAACAGAGGTTCCCGTCGAATGTTTGAGGCAATGCAGAGGGAATATGTGAAACATTCAACTTTGAAGCGTTTTATGGATCAAACTGCTCGAGAAGAGAGAAGGATCGATGGAGAAAACGAAAGGAGAAAAGGAGGAAGACAAGCAGCCGGAGGGGAAGGATCGAGGCGGATACTGAAAAAGCAGGAATTAAAGGAGACGAGAAAAGAAAATGAACATCCAAAAATGATTGTGTACTGTATACCGACAACCGAAGATATAAAAACAAGCAGTTAAATTCATAGAACAGTAGCCAAGATTTGGGAAAAGCTTATCAGTTACTTTATATGAAATAGAGGGGGAAAATGGCATTTTAACAGATATTAGGGGAGTATTAAGAGTCTATTATTCTTAATTAAGATATTAAGAGTAAGGTTATTCTTACTTTAAAATAAACTCCTAAGAAAATTCTCTAAATCGCCACCCATTAATAAGTTCCAATAGTCTCCTCTCTCGTCTATGTACATTACTAGTTGAGGTCCTTGTTGATTTTCAACGGGGAAAATAGATGTAGGGCTAAATATATTACTTCTTTTTTTACGGAAGGTAAATTTAATATATTAGTTCTTTTTGTACGGTTTTGTAAAGCCTCTCATCTTTGCTTAGATCGATAGGACTGGTTATCGGAAACGAAAATGTTCCATCTTATAAGGGTTTTCTTCATTTGGAGCCAAAGGCTATTAGAGTATGTATAATTATAGAATTCCTTTTTTGTTAAACTTGTTTCAAGCTTGCACGATGTTTCTTTCTAATTTAATTTTTCAAAATAAATAAAGACTGTCACCGATGACATAACGTACGTGTACTTCTTAGGGAATGTCTCACTTTTCTGGAGTCAAACCAGTGACAACCACGTAAATACAAAGTAATTTAATATCTGCATGGCGTGGAATTTTAACTATCTGAAAATTTTTAAAGTTTTACGGCTTCTGGTTCTCCAATTTTAGCGAACATACACACACCCACAATTTATAATATAGATTTCTGTATCCGTAAACCTAATTTTAAAATCTGCGCTATTCAATAGCATAGAGCCTTCTTTTATCCCTTATCTGTTCTTATTTATACGGTCAATAGTTATTAAAATGAAAAAAATCAAGATGCACGAACAAAATCCAATGAGATAGAAATTCCCGTATTTTGGTAGTTTTCTTCATTGGAACGGGATTACAAGAGGGAATGGAAGAACAGCAGTAACGAAGGAATCTTTCAATAAATAATGCGAACATAACTGAAGATCCTTAATAAGGTGATCAAGAAAATAATGATAAAATCGTAAATTGGTATTTAATTAGTATGTTATTGGTATTAAATCTGGAAGCTAAGAAAGGAAGACATCGAAAGATTGGAGGACTTGGGGATGAGGGTGCGACGTAGAATGGATAAAGTAAGTTGGGTTGATAGGAAAACAAGCACAGTGGTGCTGAAGAGGGTAGAAAAAGAGAGGTTTTTGATTGAAGTAATAAAGCGATGGCAGAGAAAATTGGTGGGTCAAATATTTATGGGGTGGATCGCTGAAGAAATTAATTGGATGTATTATTGCAGGGATAAAGACAGAGGAGATGACAAGGGAAGGTGACAAGGAAAGTGTTGGCTAATATATAGGGCGAGATAAGCTACAAAGAAACGAAAGGAAGGTCATCGAGCAGGGAATTAAACGCCACATAAACCTACCGAAATCTAGGAAACTCATTCGGTCAATTATGAAAACGGTACACAAATTTGAAAGATCTTTTTAACTTGAAAAGAAAATTAACCATGGAATAGTCTCAAAATTTTGACTGAGTTCGTTATCTTTAACAGCTTTAGTATACATATAAACCCATATACAACCCTTTTGTCAATTCAAAAGAAAATAAAACATCTAAGCGTCAAAATCGGTTGATTGAGATAAAATGGGGGACTGAAAACACGGTATTATATATGGAGGAATGAGAATAACAACTATAACCCATTTCTCCTGCAGTATAAGGAAAATTCTCCAGCTGTACGGTACAGGACGCTCTCTAGGATCATATAAGACGCATTATTCAGAGTCAACTAAGTTCATCTTAACAGGTTTTTTGTCATGTAAATGATATTTTAATGATAACACGACAGTAATTTTTTTCCAATCTCCTCTAAAAATGAATAATCAAGATAATGTACCAAATCTTCGCCGTTATCGACTGTTCAAATGTCCTAGCTCGCTAGATGACGAGACAAATTTAATTAGCGTTATACACGAACTCAATTAATTACACGTACTCAGTAATTGCTGAAATTCTTACTGATAAAATTTTGCTCTCCTCGTTTGACCTTCATTAGAGCGGTCACATGATTCTCCGCTACATCTGAATTACTCGGAAACTCCCTCCTCTAAAAAGTGGAAGTTTTAAATACCTACATGCCTTCACCGATGAAATGATATATTTAAAAAGCTGATCAGAGCTTATGCAGCGAAATTACTCAAAGACTAGAGCAGAGTAAGAGCTAAAGGCAATATTTATTTATCATTCGTAAAAAATCTTTGGACGGAAAGGCACCTAAACATGAGAATAAATTACCTTAGATTCTACATTGATCGCTTGATAGAAAGCAAAGAACAACATGAGTAAATTTACTGAGAATCATATAATTCAAACAAATTCAAACTCATTAAGCAATTTGACTCCATTTTTCTCCCATAAACAAACATCTTATACTTCAATTTTTGACTCTCTTTCCAAATATCACCGCCACAGATTGGGAGGATATTTGTAAAAGACCGGCCAATATCTCCAACCTTAAATTTACCGTTAAACTCACTTTGGGAAAACTTTATTATAATTACTACACGCGTATCGATAAAAAAAAACTTTTGAATATAAGGTATACGTGAAGATGATGGTGGAAGGGCTGGAAATATCGAGACATCTCGGAGAGAAAATTAAGATACAACTTGCTATTCCTAGTTCAGTATCCTCTGCAAAGCAAGAAAGTCAAGTATTCTTCAAGTAATCAAGAAATAAAATTTCTAAGATAAATTATTGGTCTTAGATAAGCTTATTCCTACCTTCTGATGAGGTAGAAAAATAAAAAAAACACTATAAATTTACATCAGAATAAATTTTAAGGATATTACTGTATCAGTGTAATGCTAGGATGTACGATATACTCAAGAAATATTATCTTATTATTTTCACCTTATTTATTCGTATTACTATAATTTTGAATGGGAAAAACAGCCGTTTCTCAAGGCTTCACGGAATATAGTTAGCAGTATTTGTAAAAAAATGCGATACATGAGAAAACGGTGAAAAAGAAGATGGTAGGAAAGGGTAGAGTGGGAAGTGAGTAGAGTAGGTAGATGGATGATCCACGGAGGAAACGGCTAGAAGGTAATGGGCGTGACAGGGGAGTAGTCAAAGAAATAACTGTTCCAAACTTTCTCACAAACGCGCCAACTCTATGTATTGCGCAAAACTGCGTTTTAATGCAATGCGGTCCATCACCTGACATTAAAACTTCTGTGGTAACTCTGCGGCTGAACTTTGCTTTTTGCGACGTCAATTGATGCTATTATACTTTTAAGGGAAGGGAATCATGAAGGCCAAATGACAAGAACGTAGGAACTGACAGAGTCATCCACTTTGTAACACTCAAATTACTATATTGCAATTTTTATACACGATAAACAACAGAAATTGAGGATGTTAGGAAAACTATGAAAATGAACTTTAGATAACATGATCTTTCACTGAATTTCCTCAACCGTAAAGTAGGATAGTACTGAGGAAAATGGATTTGGGAGTCTCTTTAGAGGGTAGGCATTTAACTTGGTACAATTAGGCCTAAATACCCAAAAGAAACGGAAGTGAGGAAAGTCGACGTGACTAGGACTCGAACCCAGGTCTATCAAATCACAGGTGTTTCCTCGAAGTATTAGGGTAGACATTTACTAACAAGGTAGCCCAAAAATAGTAATATTGGTTCGACGCGGTAGTTAAGGGAACAGAGTTCCAATCCGGCAAGTGGACCAAAGTTCGAGTCCCACTCACGTCGACCTTCTTCACCGTCGACAACTTTCGTTTTCCCTTTGAATACTTGGAATATTCCTGGAGAAAATGTGCATATTTATATTTCATAATTAAGCTACAGAACGACAGAGCCGATCTTGAAGGAGATAATTTTGAGATTTTGACCTACCATAATTTGTAGTGACAATGTTTTTATCTTACTGGTTTCATGATATCAAATATAGTTATTGAAAATAATCTGAAAATTATAATTGTTTGACCGTGCACAAAGAAACAAAAATTATCCTTATGCCGAGTCTCAATTTGAATACAGTCAGTTTCGTTTAACAAAAATGTTCGCAATATATACTAATTTAACCCAATACTTTTTAAAAGTACCTTTGTAATACAACACTGCGAAACCTGAGTGCTAAGGACAGTAGGGAAACAGGAAGAAGATAAAACGGATAAATTGAGAGATCTGACCTTTTGTTTAAAAGGTAGGCTCAAGTGTATCTCACTTATCATTCTTCTTCCATATCGTTGTTGCGCATATATACGTTAATCATAAAATCTGAAACCAGGCTGATAGATTAATGAAGAATGAATCGCCATAACGATGGTAAACATCGACAAAGTATCATAAAAACAACAGAAATTACAAAACCGTGTGTATCGATAATGTTTTTTTTTATTGAGAGGTTTATTCAAATAGGGTTGATCCAGAAAACGTATGATTGAACAACAAAAAAGCTGCAAATGTCGATAGCTTTCAAATGATAATATCAACATACAAATATGTAATTTCTTTGCATAATACGTAATATCTTGAAATATGCAAAAAAAATTGCATTCTTCTCTTTCTCACTGTTACAAAAGACTAATACATTTTTTCATTAATCAAGATACTGTTGCAGGAAGTTGCTGCACTCCAGCTATGTACATGAATATTGATCCATTCCTATCAATTTGTGCATGTCTTATCTACTTACTACGTCCCTCTTGAAAATTAAATAAACATTTAAATACTAAGAAAATAAATAAACATTTACGTACTAAAAAAATAAATAAACATTTAAATACATTCAGACATCAACAGCCTGATGTTGTCTGAATGTAGACGAAACTAGCCGCCAATAAAAATATTTTCTGTGGAAATTACTAAGAGTTCGTTCCTACTTCTTTAGTATGGCGCCGTTCCACAAGGTAGAGCTTTGACATATTGTAAACATTTAAATAAGAAGAAAGAAAAAATTAACTAGACTGTTATTTAAATAGATCATTTAAAAAATCCTCAAACTCCAGTTATCATTCATCACTGAAGATGATATCTGAGGGTTCCAAGACAGCCAAGTGGGTAGCGCGGTTGCCATTGATGAAAACTGTCCCAGGTTCGATTTCCGGTTGGAGCTGATATATGCTGCGTTACCTCAGTTGTCTTATTTTAAAAATACTACTACTAGATTATTGCTTAGATACTGAAATAATTATTGGATACTTCTCAGATAGGCGAGTTTGCCAGGAGTCTTGCTGTGTTTTCTTACTGAGTCATCGCGTCAGCTCTCTGCCACCTGCATAACGGGTTAGGGAGTATTTTAAAACCTACAGATTTAAATCAGAATCTAAGTTTTAAGAACCCCCTTTGATGTGTAGAACACGAGGTTGCTCGGGTAAAAAAAGGTGCTAATAAAAGGCCGGCCAGTCCTGAACAACAATAATTTCCCCAAAAACTTTCATAGGAAATGGAAGTAAACAATAGCGAAAAACAGAGCCGGGAAAAGTGGCACTGCATGAAGGAACGTATTTTTTGGGAGGGAGAGACTGCTGTGTTCCGAGTTTTGTGCTCGAACGCCCAAAGGGCAATGTAAGAGTGAACGGGAAAAGGGCAGAGAGGGAGGATGTACCCTCCCCGTTCTTCATAGGCCCTCACTAATTGAAAGAGAGAGTGGGTGGGAGTGTGGTCGAGAGGCAGTCTTCTCACGATGGAAGGGAATCTGATAGCGCAGACGGGGACTAATATAGTTTACATCGGGGAAAGGGAAATGCGATGGAGAAATATTAATTATTGAGGTGTGCGGAAGGAGACAGAGGGGTTGTAAAACTAGTTTATCGCGAAACAATAGGGTCACACAAAAGAGGGAGAACAGAGGAAAGAAAAACAGGAAAATTCGTCCGTGAATGCCTTTATGAAAAGGATTGTTTGTCGCATGAATTTATGAAAATGGAGGAAAAGGGAGGAATGAAAAAATGCGAAAGAAAAGCATTAAGGGAATGAACATACAGCAGCGAACAGGTATACACAAGGTAACATAGCGGTAACTAATTATTACACTTATCTTTTAAGATTAGAGTGCTCGGACGTTCCACTTTTCTGCATTTGTCCCGGATTAAACCTGTGTCCCGAAAATGTTTATCGGGATAGCAAGGTCTCCTATTGGTAAAATCCTTGATGTGTATTGTTTTCCTGTATGGGTGTGAAACGTGGACCTTACAAAAGAAGGACATCGAAAGATTTCAGGCCTTCGAGATTTGGGTATGACGTAGGATGGGAAAAGTAAGTTGGATCGATAGAAAAACCAACATAGAGATATGGTCGGGGAAGAGAGGGTTTTAACTGAAGTAATTAAACGTCGACAGAGGAAATGGGTGGGTGAAATATTGAGAGGAGAGGGATTGCTAAAGAATGATATTGAGGGAAGAATACAAGGGAAAAAGCAGAGGAGAAGACAAAGACAAAAGTTGTTAGATGACGTAAAGGGTGGGACAAGTTAGCAGCAAGCGAACAAATTGCGTAGAGTTGGGAATATTAGGACACAATAACCTACCAAAAGGTATAAATCATATGTACGTACGGTCCCTTAGCCTTTCCTTGATGTCTCGGTTTGAGCAATTATTTTTGATTGATATTCAGTATTTTCTGATTGATAGATGCCCTTTCTTAGCACTCAACTGTGTTTTAAATTTAATAAACGCGGTATGATCATACATGTGATCGTCAAACAGAAGATGTTTTAGCCTAAATACTATGATTCAAAACATTTTTCATAATTGTATGCATTGCATCTTATAATTATTATGCACAAGCATGACGCATACATACTCTATGTATTCGGGCGTTGTATCGAAGAAGGTTATTCTAATACAACTAATTCAAAACCTCCTACTAAAAAACTAAAGAAAGTACTTGTCCCGGTTAAGTCCCGGATTTTTCGTCTTCTACATCTTCAAGGTTGGACAAACGGAAATACAATATAAGATTCCAAACAGAGAAGTCAAAAGCTATTCATCATTTTTTTACTGCTTACAATGTACGTGACTTAAACTATTACGGGTAAAAGCGTTTTAAGTTTCCACTCCAGAATTTAGATCTACATTTTGAGAGAGCAGAAAAATGCCCAACGATCACCATAAGGTGAAAATGAATTTCTTTTCCTATATTTTTATTACAATCTTTCATTTCTCCCGTTCATTCCCTTTATAGCTGAAACACTTTCTATGTTTTCTGACATTTTCACTCTTCTCCGCGATATGATATTTAGTATTTTTGCTTCATTTTCCTTCCACCAACGATTAAAAAATATCGCTTTTTAATTTACATTCCATTGAGAGTAGGTCTTTTTTGCCTAGGCATCAATGGTCGTAGAGATGAAAAATTAGTACGCTAAAACTTGGTAAGACGTGCGAAATACGGCGTGAAAGAAGCCAAGAATTCCACGCGGGTTCTTCAACCGAGCGCCAAACCCAAGATATTTTATACGAATAAATATGTCCCCCAAACTCAGGTAGGTCTGCGAAACGAACCCGCTAAAAGCATTCTCAGGGAAACCCACCCACATGCTTCAAACTGTTTCGCTTGTCTCTTTTACCTTGTTACCCGAACAAAGTTTCTTAGGTTGGAATTTCCCGGTCGTCTAGTTATACATATTGAATTTCGGTAGGTTCACTTATTTATCGGCTAGAGCAACGTGAGCGATAAAAAAAATTTCAGGAGCTTTTACATTTATAAAATCGGTCTGAAAGATTTTGGAATTTGGCAGGTTAAACCTTTTCGTTTCATAGTGTAACAGTACGGAGTGAAGCTAATGTAGTTGCATATTACGCCTCTACCGCCAGCTATTACTCAGGATTTACCCTGGTACCCATTTTTAGAGAGTATGTCGATCATAGTTAACAGAAAAAGATCGAAAGATGGTCTGCCTTGGATGAGAATTTAACCCCAACCGTCTGCGTAGCAAGGATTAAAACTCTACGAATCTTAGCTTTCGATTATATTTTGTTAATTAACAGAGGGATATGCTGTTCTCGGACTGTGATAATTAAATGTAGTTACGGCAACGGAGGTCTTTATTATAAAGGAGTAAGACAGTGATTTTCGTCAGTTATTCTTTATCCGTTGAAAAGGAAGAAAACGAAACCAAGAAAAATACAAAGTAGGACGTACGAATAGGCGAAGAAACGATAAAAATTGCTGCCAATGATATGGCGATGCTCGTAAATATAGAAGAGTTCTTGCGAAAAAGAATCTCCGAGAAAATCATCCTCTGAGGAAAAGTGCATGGTATGGGCAGCTAAATGCCATGAGAAAGAATATCTGAAGAGAAGTAAATATGAAACCAGACTAGTGGCATTCAGCCAGATCGTCAAGGATGGTTTCCAGATAAACTAAGGGATTGGCAGACTAGAAAGACTCAAATGATTGTGGAACTTCATTCGAAAGATATCTATATCGATACTTAATTTGAAACATTTTGCTGTTTTGCATTTCGCAATGGAAACAATCGCTAGAATACTCTCAACGTATAAGTAAATTATGTACAAAACTAAATTTTTCATTTTTGGCAACGCATATCTGCACTAACATACTATTATCATAGTTTATCACTATCTTGGTTATGATTCATTGCTTTTGAAAGCAATTCAAAGAAATATGACCCCTCCACTCCTTAAGGTTTTAGGTAAAATAATGCATACCTAAAATTATAGAACAAAAAGTAAATATTATATTTTTGCATCCTTTTCATCTTCCATTGAAATTTCATCATATTTTATGCCTAATGAAACATTAAAAATTGCAATGGTTGTTGTTGTAGAGCTAGGATCTACTACGTATCTGATGACGAGGAAAGACTTAACAAAGTGAAACATAGCAATCCAAGAGAATATTTAGAAAAGTATACTTGAAATAATAACGGTAAATTAACATGCTACTATTTATTATTCACACCTACAATTTATATAAAAGTTTATTAATATTAAAAATATAGAAACTGATTTAAAACTACTGAAATAAATTACATCATTATATCTACATATATACAAGCTATTTATACATAATACCAACAGATTATCATAATACAAAATAGCGGTTAAAATATTTCGTAATTATGAATTTAGAAATTATATAGAGCCAAAAGATTCAAAGACAACTTCAAGCTCTGTACTCACCCCTCTATGTATTTATTATTGTAAGAATAAAAAATTATGTGGCGTAATTACAAAGTGGTGGTATAAGTTGCAAAGAAGCTGTTCTAGGATATCAGTGAAATTAAATAAATCGTGCAGCATAACATTTGGCAGAAGAATTGCTTTCCGGATAACTGTTTTAACAATTCTTCATTAATATTTCAGTGGTTATCGTCTAATAGTGATTCATTTGTCATTCAAGAACAGTTCAAGCATTTAAGCCGATAATTAACTAATAAGAATGCTCACAGACCTAAGGTACTATTGAAGATTATTCTGCATAATTCAGGAAATACTTCAAAATATTATTTATCCATCAAATATCATAATATTGTCCAGAATTAAAAAGGCGAGATATAAATCTAGACTATTCTAAATGAACCTTGAAAGATATTCTCCTCACTAACGAAGGGAGGTGGATATTTTCTCGACGGAGATCACTGCTAGATCTTATTAAAACGCAGCCGTGTAAGTACTTAAGAAGATACTAATGAGCATCAAAGTTCAAGGAAAAGATTTATTTTTCACGTGGAAACTCGTGTAGCAGCAAATTGGAGGGGCTAAAAACGGTACAAAATTTTCGCGCGAAGGAAGTTAAAGTCACAGTTTTGTAAGCTTTCACTAACGTTTGGTTTAAGATTAGGAGTTGGGGTGAAAAATTTCAAGATAAAAATAATAATTTTGGAAATAGTAGTGGAATTATCCCTTAAGAGCTTGGTTCTCTGGATTAATTTTGATAGCATTAGAGTAATGCTTTTTTCGTGCCCAATTAATTATGAAGGCATCTAAGGAACGAAGGCCGTTTGAGATCGTACTAAGAAAATAAGGTCTTGCTCGCTTCGATGCACAAATTAAAAGCACTGGTTTCCGAAGTATAACTACCCTTGAGGAAAAATGAGTGATTTTTAATTATGAATAGAGGAAGACAAGGACATCATGACTCAAAAAACATGGATGACAAAAATTTTAATTAGCTTAGCATCCCTTGGAATAAATTAAGGAAATATATTAATATCCTTCCACCTCATTAGTAAATTAAAATAATTTTCCCACTAATTAATCAACCACATGTTAGAAAACGGAAAAATGTGAATGTTGAGCACTACCTTTTTTCTCCTTGATTAAATCGATCAGGTATAACGAAGCTGGGGTAAAATGGTTCATTTTAATTAATAACTTAATTAATAACGTCCTTTTTCGTTAAATAGGATAGAAAATATGTTTACTCACCAAATTTTTTCGAATGTGCCGTTCTTGAAATTCCGGATCTGAAACGGAAAGAATTCAGTAATAAGATGGACTTATTAACAATTTAGGCACAATGTAACGTCTAAAAAGTATTCATACAACAGTCGTTGTATTGCTGTCATTATCCGAACGATAAAAAACTACAGTAATTTAAACAATAGGTTACTTGCTGTAATTATTTCTTCAATTTAAATAAATTAAATTAAATTTTATTTTAACTTTATTTCTCAGTAAAATATAAACGACATTGAGGTAGATATTTCAGTAATTTCTGGGATGGTATTGAGTTGATCAGCAGGTTATATTTACAGGCTTCACGTTACTACAAACATCTATGTCGAATTGAAAGTATCGTAAGCTCGATTTGTATAGTGTGGAATTATTAGGAAAAATACATTAACTAATCGTTTTGCATACGTTCACAAATATTTTCTGAGCTCCATTGTGGAAGATGAAATGGAAAGTTTGAATAAAATGAAATTTGAACAAGCTAAAAATCAGAAAATATCCCCATTTCGAGGACATGATAGAAAGAGTCCTCTTTCCCAGCGAATAATCTGAAGAAAAATTTCTCGGGTTTTTAGCCGAATAAGTATCCAGAAAACTAATGTTTCGGTTTATTGAATTTAATCATAGATTTGGTAGTCAAAACGTCAGTTTCCCAAAAACTGACCCGGATGACAACCCGAGAGGGTTTTCTCGATAATACAGTCAGAATCCTGAAAAATATTTAGTTTTCTACACAAGGAATTCGGATCATAGGTTTATGAATAATAAATTTCTCTAAAACAGAAAATTTAATAAATTTAGCGTTACTTATGCCTTAAAACAAGATGCCTAGACAAACGTCCTATTGCTATCATTGATTTCGCTTTGACATGTAAACAAGACCTTTGATTAAACGAAAATATACACTCCTATGGAATTAGTGGTAGAGGTCCCTCTTTGGGTGCAAAGCTAACTTTAAAAAAGCATCAAGAATCCGTAGGGCTTCGAAAGAAAATAATCCTCTGAAAATCTTAAAGTGAAAATCCCCCCCTAAACTGTCATTTCATACCTATTAGTTCTCTTTTCTCCAGCCATTCGAGCGATGCGAAAGTTACAACTTAACTGAGGATCACGAAAAATCGTATGGAAGACACGGGGCGAAGCATCTTCCAGCAAAAATAGACCGCGAGAGCATGTACGAAGCCCGCCAAGTACCGCACTATGTCGCTTAAGTTGTGTCACGGGAGGGTGAATGAAGCCTTTTTCCGCCAATACTCGAGTTTCATTGTTATTCTTGGTTCCCATTTAATTCCTCGGCGACGGGAGTCAAAAGGTCTTTGCTTCCTGCAGTCTTTAGTAGCGGAAGACCTGTATGTGAGAAGGCAACATCAGCTGTTGTAAGAGGGGAGGTTAATGGCCTGGGTCGGCGGTTTTATAGGAAAGACAGTATGTAACGGGGGTGAGGAGCAGGGGAGAGGGATTGCGTTTAGGTTCCGGAGTAGAGATGTTAGTTAAGGCAGGTCTCCCAAGGGTAAATGGATCGGAGAGCTATTAATGGGAGGTGGCAAGGGGATGAAGGAGGCTCTGACGAAACATGTAATTGCTATGATAGGTGAAGGTACTGACACGACTTGAAGATCCATGCCAGACATGGTAGGTCTATGTTCTTCCATTAATTTAGTTAGGGAGAGAAAAACTATTTCCAGCTTATATATATATATATATAGTTATAC
>KZ308135.1:1740091-1780877 GCA_000376725.2 Ladona fulva | reverse complement strand
ATGAAAGTAAGCTTGCAGTATGCAAGCAACTTTTACTCGTGTGTGTGTGTATATGTATATATATATATGTATGTATGTATGTATGTATATTTGGTTGGCTGTCACTTGGCTGAACCGGTTAAGAATAATATTCAATTAAACAATACTTGTACAAGTTTCCATTAAATAATAAAACCTCAAGGACGGCATAGATCGGCATAGCATGCCATCTTCATGATCTGTATCGAAACCGGTCGTCATTGAGTTTATCGTATAGTTTGTATATTAAATATGATGGATAAACACATATTTCATTCAAATTAATATAAGCTGGAAATAGTTTATCTCTCCCTAACTAAATTAATGGAAGAACATAGACCTACCATGTCTGGCATGGATATGTATTTTCAATATTCAAATTAATTTACCATTACGATACGCTACAACAAACTTCGCATGACGAGTTTCGGATATCCTCAGGTATGTCATTCAAGCTTTTATGTATAAAAATATCCAAGTTACAATGGAGTTCTATGTGTTGAAGTCTAATCTCATTTAGTTTAGTCGTACATTAGATCAAAAGTCTTTAAAATACTTGGAATTTGAGTCAGGAATCTTACATTAAACATACGATAATTTCGGAAAGCAGAATCAAGTTTTCAGAATGAATGCAAATACAAATCTGGATAAACGTGATACATTCCATCATATAGCTGCTTACGACAATAAAATCTTAGTAGTGTACAAAGAAACTTCCACTTCACAACTATGTTCGTATAACTTTGCACTCTCGAAACTCGAAATGGCTGCATTGCTGTTTTAGTTGTTATACATACACCTGTACATACATCAAAATATAAACTCTTCTTTCATTACTTATAGATCATGCGGAAACGATATTGCAGATTTTCCTACATTTTCGCTTAAAAGAAGGAAAATATTTTAAGAAATTTAATTTTTTAAACTACACTCAAAGTTGAAACACAAAAATTTTAGGTTATTGCACATCCAATGTTTCAATTAAGATGGTAAATTTTTTAAGATGTTGCGTATCCATGATGAAGTTATTCTGAAAATTCTTCGATTTTGTTGTATTTCATAATATATTAACTGTTATATCACGCCCTCTATCCATAAGTAAATTTATTTCGTTAACTTCATTAAAAAAAAAAAACTTGGAGATTCTTGAATCGCTCACATTTTAGTCAATCGTTTTTAAATGAAAGGGTCACTACAGCCGAAGTGCCCAGAGGAAGCATTCCCTTTACTTATGACATTCACGCAGGATAAATTCGATAATGACACCAATCCAAAGCGTTCATTCCAAAGCTGCCCTGGTAATGCGGCACTGCACCCTGATCAATAGGGGTAACTCCCCCGCGTCGTCCTACGGCATATATGCGACATTTGCCACAGATATCGATATTCTCTCCTTGGAGAATGATGGTGCATATGTTTTTGCCATGACTCATTTGAACGAATCACTTCACTGTTGGTTGCAAAAGCTATGCGTTTAATATAGAATTAAATATAGTAGCTAAAAGATTTCTTAGAGAGACAGGATGTTTTTTTTGAAATACAGAATAAGAAATTAGCAGAATTCTAAAGCCTCCGAGTTAAAAGAGAACAATTATGGAGTAAAGGGGTGAATGGTTACATTATAAAAGTTTTCAGAGACTGATATAGAGATAAAAGATATGTGCCAGACCAAGAAAAAGGTTGTTAAATATTGTGGGTAAGCCGCAAGATGTAGAAGAAGAAAAATATAATTAAGTATCAGTTAAGTCCCCGTCTGGAATCCAATGCTCTTTCAAGTACCACGATTCTCATTAATTATAACCCGTAAAATAGATAAAATCGTTAGAAATGTGGAAAAACTAAGGAAATTCTCCGTTCAATATACATCTACATAAGTACCCTGCAAGCCGCCTTCCGGCGTGTGGCAGGGGGGCAAATATACAGATACGTGAGAGAATTTGTGACTGATGCGACTGTGGCAGAATATTTCATACTTTCCGAGACCCAAGCGTTCAAACCAAAGAACATTATTTCGCCATTAAATTGGTTTACCCATGAGATGTGCAGCAAAAAATTGCTTAGATAGTAGGTATCTAATATTCAACATCAATTTCTAGCACCAGAACCAAAACCGAAATCCTTCACAGTGGCGGTATATCGGTCAATATGTAAAATAATTCATTGCAATTTTAAATGAATAAAATAATTCAGTACTTAGTTGACTACATCTAAAAAAACATTCTTTGGTAACAAAAGAATGACTGAGATCTCTAATACGTTTTGTGCAAATGTTGCCATCCTTGAAAATGCCCCATGTTTGCCGAATTTTGCGATGGTTCCGAAATTTTGAAATAGATTTAGCAACAGAACTCCATAGTGCAGTAACTGGTTGACAAGATTCTTTTGAGAAATAACATCTGGGTGACATCTTGTATTTAATGCTTCCGGCGAGACTTAAGAAAAGCTTAATAACTCACCGTTGAGTGTCAGCAAGTATTAAATATTCTCATAGGATAAAGGTGGACGTATCGCTTTGAGATTTCAAACAATTCTTTTAAGTTAAGTTTTCATTAAATAAAATACTCTCAGTTATCCAAAAATGTACTAAATATAGGTTAACTTTTATGAAAAACATGTTGATAAATGAACAGAGAAAATATCTTTGATCGATCAAAAATCTTACTTTAACCTGTCATTGATTCCTTACAAATATACATATCGTTCACAGAGTATTTCTTTGAATTCAGCTGATACTAGATAGACTACACTTCAACTAGTTAAAACCGTTGAAACACCTTTTTCATGACATGCAAATTGAGATAACAAGAGTTGAAGATGGGGCATTTGAAAAAATTAAGACTATGGGGAGATAAAATTTCAAATTCAAAGTGAATATAAAGAATTACAAAGGAATTTATCTACACGTTAGCTGTGACGAAGGTGTGTTTACCAAAACATGGACGATACACACTGGTCGATGTGTGTGTTGCAGTTACAATTGTGGATTTACCTCTGCTAACTGGACCATTATCAACGGAACAAGATTTTATCTCTGCAGCAGCTGTCCACGGCAGATGACTGATTCAGACAAGTGATACGGTATAAAGAGTAAAAAGGGATACGATACGGGATGTATTTTTTGATCATCCCATTCAGCCGATGTTTCGATAGCTATGTTATTTCCGCCGATGCCACGGAATAAATACCAGTGGTAACTTCTTCTTCTGTATTTAATATAAAATAAAATTTTCGTGATTGGATTATATACCGTAACCACATGTTGGTTAACAAAACGTCCAACGTTGAGAAATAAAGTGAAATTTTGCAAGCGATTATTACGTTATCAAAACAGTCTTCAACGGGAGCGATATCCCACCATTTTTTTTTTAAACATGGAGGCGCTCGCATAGAAGGGGGTATTAAGGGTCTCATTAGCTGAGATGCTAAATTAACAGCATAAGTCAGCTGTAAATCGATAATACAATTATTACAATAATATTTGTATTATTTCTTTGCTTCGATTTTTTTAATGGAGGAGTTTTAAAGTATATGTTATGCAAATATAAAATAAGGGGGTGGTGAGTAAAAAAAGTGAGAAACTCTGGTCTAAACCAAAGACGGTGAAACATTTTTCAAAAGGCCGCAGGTTAAAATAATAAATTAAAATAATGATAATACCTTAAACCTGCCATTCGTTTTAATACGCAAATGGGAGGGGATTTTCGTCGCTATTGGTTAATGTGACGGCTACAAGGGTTATCTATCTTATTTAGGTATAAATAAATAATTTGGTAACCTTTGTGTGTTACTATAAAATTCCACCAATTGAAGACCAAAACCATTCAGTTCACACCATTTACAATTAATTTTTTTCAAAAAAAAGGTCTATAACGAAAAATAATTAACTCAGCGTTATTTCTTACGGAACTTACTGTCATTGGATATTCCCATGGAGAAACTGACAAGAAAGTCTGACAGGTTCGGTGCTCGAGCCCGGATCTCACGTTTTCCGGACGATTGCTCCAGCCACCCTGAACAGCAAATCTAAGTTTTCTGGCAATACAGCTTAATCGCTATTGCCCGGAAAGCTAAGGACCTGAATTCGAGTTCCGATCCTGCCTGACATACTTCATCTCCGTTTCCCCAAGGAAATATTCCTAGCTGTACGACTTTTCGAGTAATAACATCCTCATCCCTTTCACCGTCATTGAATAGATGAATGTATAAAGTTACAGATACATACACGAAGTTTATTAATTATAGTAGACGATTATAAGATCATAATAATGAGTGGCACCGCAGAGCACATAAAAACGTAGTTGTTTGAAGTTATACACACAGCTGAAATTCCCTGATTCTCAGCAATCAACTCTGCAAGAAGGCTCCTCACCCATATCGATCTCAAAATGACCAAACGGCAGATATACGGGCGAATCATCCATTTTTCGCTTCGTTTTACGATTCGGTTTATCTCCTTTCCATCCGAGTGAGAAAATAATTTGCACCCCTTCATTTACCTGCCACTTAACGTTTCATTAACGCTCCGTTTGACGTTTTAACGAACGCCATTGTGCGATGAATGCCTTCGGAAGTTTGAGTTCCGAGAATTATCTCTCCACAGACGCGAGAGCCGAGCTTGCGAATGTGTTCGGAGATTAAAATAGCCTCGCGCATTTACTGTTTTTGAGGGAAAATGTTTTCAGTTATTTGGCTATGGAGAGAACTCCGTGGGAGAGATATTAGGAAATACGAAAACTTATTGTGAGCTTTGAACCACAATTTATTTCGGTCTCAAACTTTAATTAAGCATTCAGCAGCCATGCCCCTACCGCCATTTCCACGAGATGAATACATATAAATATATCTCTAAGCGGCTCCCTTTGTTTTGCTGAGTTCAGGCTTAGTGAGGCGGATAAAGCTTTGGGTACGCTCCATGCGACTGTTTGCTTACATGGATTCCTTATTCATTAACAACAGTGTCTATCAGAACACCTATGCGAAAGTTAGACTAGACAAAACTATCCAACTTATTATGCTGCCATAAATGTCGCGAATGTTTGATGTATAAGAGTTATAGCTAAACCGTATTCTTCATTTAGCTTCTTAGCTTTTTATATCATTCAAATTCTTCTGTAGCGATTCGTATGCTTAAAATAATCAAGGTGTAAAAATACATATACCATTTTCAACCCGACATTCTTCCCAAATCCATATTAGGGGCCTTATATTATCAATGATCTTTGATACTCCTATCATTCTCACCCACGTATTATGTTTCCTATCTCGTCTTAAGATTCCAAGCGTACATCGTTGCATACTTCTTTGCGTCGTCTGTTCTCGCTGGGTTATCGCTGCGTTTAACACCTATGTCTCACTTCCATAAGAGCATACATAACATAACATAGATTACATGTATTCCACAAAAGTTACGTTTATATAGATAATCCACTACACACGAGGTAAAGTTAAAATACGGGAGACATTACTGAGCTCTCAAAGTAGTAAGAAAATAAATTTTAGTTCACATTTGATACTTCAATGCTCCTTATCGAGAAAACGTGAAAAAGATTTTAAAACGGGCATTTTTCGTAAGGAAATATCACCTTCGGCAAAAGATTGCATAAGAATCAAAATGAAAACTTTATCAAATCATAGAAGATAAATAATCCTCCAATGAAGTCGTTAAATAATTAAAGACGCTCTCAATTCTGAATGACCATTATACGGAATTAGCGCAATCTGAATCTTCCAAGGTATTTCACTCAAATGTAGTACAATGAAATTACAATTAATTTTTATAACGTATATGTATCTATAAAATTAGAATTATTATTATTATTGGCATTCCGTTTCCCATATCGAAAAAGCAGCTCGATGCAAAAGTTGCGATCTTAAATAATAACCCTTTTTGTTTAAAGTAATTTATAGAATTATTACTCACGTAATGAGAAACTGAGGTTTCCCTAACTTCTGAAATTCAGAATACTTATCCAAGAGATCTATATCTACACCTACATAAATACCCTACAAGCCTCCTTTCAGCGTGTGGCAGAGGGTGTAAACACCATGCGTTCGAAATACCTCTTTAGATTATTGTCGTAGCATACTGTTTGTGGAAGAAATGAGTCCGTAAAACGACTTTTCCTCGCATCTATTTCTTATTTTACGCATATTTTACGGGGGTTGCATAATACCGATTACTTCTTCCGCAAATGTACTTTCTTTGGATTAGGAAAACTTTCGAAAATATCAACATGGTTGAATATACGTTCACGACATTAGAAGGCTTAAGTATAGTCGTTCCAGGCATTGAGGAATGGAATATTCATTAAAGACTTAAAATATACTATCTATATCTGACAATTATGGGCATAAATCTTAAAGTAATGCCCAAATTTATAACTGGCCAAAATGGCTCTTCATAATTACTTTAAAAAGGAGAAAAAGTCGCTAAACAAACAAAAAACTTTCTTTCTAAATTATCATTTCCTGGCCAAGGAGATATCGAGGGTATATTGACTACTCCAGAATAATGAGTCAAATATGAATTATTCAACGTAATCACATTATACATTTAATAATCATACAAAATCTTTTTGCACTTTTTAAATCATCTAATTAATCACGTTTCGAAGAAAAATGTGAATCAGATAAAAATAATTCCTCTATTTTAAAAAATTCATTATGACATTTTCGCTGCTACATAGATAAAAATTCAAATTTTCAAACATTTAACCACCAATTCGCAGATTTCGGCATAGATGGCTGTTAAATGGAAAACTTTCGTTTAAAGATAATAATTCTGTGGAAACATTAAAAGACGCAGTAAACTTAGTTTCCGCAATCATACCTTTATGGATGGAATGTTTTTCATTGGTCTTCTGGCACAGATAACCATGATCCTCATTCGCCCTCGTTCCTCTTCCATCCTTATTTACTAATCAAGTTTCTCCCTATTCGAAACGTAAATATTAGAATAATTTCTAAATATATTACTGCTACTACATCCCTCTCCAAATCTAATGGCAGCTAATGGTGGAAAAGTTGAGGCTCGTGCTTGCCTTTATATAATTTTTTTTAGAATGGAATTAAAATGATAAACTATTTTACTAAATTAACAATCCAGTATTACTTTCATATACTTATAGTAATTTTGGGATGTCTTTGAAATTCTAGTAGTCAAATATATCCATTTTTGAGAACAGATGTTTACCTTGTAGATAAATTTAATATGAAGCATTTCTCTAGTTTATTGTGTTCTGAACAGCATTTTAGTGGTTCATTTTCAACAATGTTAATTGTTGCACTGTAACTAGGAAGCCCCATTTAGAGGAAAAGACAAGCAGAATATTGAATTTTAAAGGAGGTTTGAGTTACTGTGATATTCACCGGTAATACGAATCCTAAAGTCTTGTATACACAGCTGTTAATTTTCAATAAAATTATTATCGTTAGAGCCATTTTCCATACGTTGCCAGATCCTGAAATATACATTAGCACTCTCAGAGAGTACTTCCTCCTTTATCTATTAAAAATTAATGGGCAGCAACCTTATATTTTGGTCATTTCTGAATTTAATATGCATGCGCGAGAGCTTGAGCTCCTTATCTGTTATTCGAAACCGTATCTGTTGGCCGTTTCCGAAAAACGTCAAAAAGTACATCTCTTAAGCACTGACACTTTTTTGTTTGTCTTGTTGCATTCGCTAAAACTGCAAATTACTTTGAGTTTAAAGAAAACTTCTCGAGTGTTATCTGGTGGAACTTCATTCTCAAGACACTTATAATTGCAAAAGAAACTTGTACAAATTCCACAACATAAAGAAAAGCACCTGAACCTGATCATGTTCTGATGATGGTGGTTCACCGAAACCAGTCAACCTCTTTGTGCTTTTCTTTGTGTTGTGGAATTTGTATAAGTTTCTTTCGCAATTATGAGTGTACTTATGAGTGAGTTTCTATTCGAGCCATCTAATTTCCATTTTACCAATTCTAAATGTTTTTCTATTTTTTGCTTCTGTATTTCTATTTGATGTTTTGTTTCTGCTGTGTCAGCCGAGTAAGTTTTGCAATTATTCATTACACTGCCCCATAGTAATTTTCCAGAGCAGAGTAAAAATGATACTATTATTACTCGTTTCCCGAAGCAACACTTGCACACCCACGATTGAACGCGACCAGGGCACAAAATCCACAAAGATCATTATCGATAGAGAGGATTCTGAAAAAATCTCCCTCCTAAAATTTTGCAATATTCAATTTAGAGCGTCAATTTGATCATCCGACATCGGAAAGGGAGACCTCCTTCACGGAGTGAAAGAGTGTCGTCCTTCTGGGAAGGACCTCCTTTGAGCCCAAGGACATAAGTTCTTTATGCGAGCCCCCGACTCAAGAGATGCTCAAAAGATGTTTGCCTTTTTTATTTCAGAACTTTTAGCCGGCGCAAAATCGGTTTCCCCCACTTCCGCCGATCGAGGGCACTTAACAAATCCCTCTGCGGCGTTATTCTTCTGGAGGATATGAAAGGGGGAGGAATCGATCATCTAACAGAAATAGACGGCCGAAGAAGTGCATGCCGACTTCCTTCGATTCTTTCGAAAAATGAGACGAATGCACGCGAGATCGCAGCGATTGTCGATCGCGATTGCCTTTTTCCCACTCTTTCCAATTTCGTAAAACTAACGGTGGGACCTCGGTTGAAAAACACTCGGTTGGTGGACACTACATTGGTCGACCACGTTTCACCAACGCAGAGTATCCTGGAAGAGTAAAAAAAATTGGCAGAACAATAAAAATGGTTTTGAGTCTGGATTTGAAAATTCGCAATCTTGAATAAGTCCTGCATACGATCATGGCTGTCATTTTCGTATATTCTTGCGAATTAAAACGATGCAAGGGGTTGAATTTGGTCAAATTTTAGAAAAAAGTTAGCGTTCAACTTCCTTTGAAACTCTTGCTCGACGCTACGCTTTACTGACCACGTTTCACCGACGCACAGAGGGGTGAAATCGAAAAAAAGCTAGCCAAAAATACAAAAATACTTTTTGGATTGTGAAGTTTCACATGGCCCTACTTAAACTCCTTATGCGATCAAAGTTTGTCATTTGCGTTAACTCTTGACCATTGAAATTAGAAAAGGCATCACATTTTACCAATTCATATAAAATTGCAGGCTGATTTTTGTCAAAATATGCAAACTGTAGTCAATCAGCGGAAAAGCACCTGATAAAATTCAGCATACTATCAAAAACCGATCATTCATCTTGTATAATTCTACGTTTCGTCAATCGGTTGAATATTTAGGAACTGCACACAACGAAATGTCGGGTTCTTGTTATTAAGCATTTATTTACCTAAAGCGAGTAAAATAGTTGACAAAGACTTCTAGCGACACAAGAAACACCGAGGTATTCCATGAAGCCTTTAGAAGGACAGTAAGCAGAAACATGTTTCGGCAACTGCGAACTCAAGAATGAAACATTATTAAAACTTCTTGTAAATTATGGTCTTGTTTGACCCCTTGTTAAACTCTAATTGCAAGGATCAACGCAAATGACGTCGTGTTCAGAATACATCCAGATAGGCAAAGAGAAGTTTCAAACTCTTGTCTCAAAGAATCACTTTTGTATTTTTGGCCAATTTTTCTCAATTTTCGCCCTTAGCGACAATTTGTCTATTCAAAATCCTCGATATTTCTGTCACAGACAAAGTGTAACACAATTTAAAAATTAACACTGTCAATGAAACGGTTGAAACGAGGATAGCTAGTCCACTATAATTATTAGGAAATAAGGTAAATGAGATATTTAGCATTCTTCCCTGCACAGAGAGTATTACTTAATTAGTGACCACTAACTACTGCCTCACAATTCCCCTTTACGAATAAAAATAGCTCTACTAGTTTAACAAAAAATTTCATGGAAAACTTGTAGGCTACTAGTTTACAAGTAAACTTCAAAATTGGATTATATTAGTTTATTATTTAAGCTCGCGAAAAAATTGAAAATGAACTGTAATGATTATTTTGATGATAATATTAATATGGACATTTTGAGATGCTAGTTAACTCGAAGAGTGATGTAACACTGAAATAAATCGAGATAAGCTCGCCATAGTCCCATTCCAATAACTTTCAAGCACTCTAAGTGGGACGCATCCCACCAGTGCGAAATCACAGCTTTAATTGAGCCCCACAAGCGAAAATCCTGGCTAGTCGCCCGATCAAAGGAACACAGTCGTAGCTTTCGTTTTCTGGCCTATTCGCTTGACCCACCGCACAATGACTATCTGCTGCGCGATCTGGCATCCTCAGGGACAGGACTCATGGCCAATTCAGTAGAGTTACAGCATATCACGGTTTAACTCTTCAATGGAGACTTTAGACACAATCATAGCGCTTCTGCGATGATAAATGCCTCGCTTTGCATCGCTACTGGAAAGAATACTAAACTATAGGCGAAAGGTTTTCTTCTAATCCACCCATTAAGACTTGAGAGATTGCGCCAGCGGTTTAGCCATTCTATGATAAAAGAAAAATATCACGCGCGACTGGCAAAGTTTCCTGAGCACAAATTCTTCAGATTTTATTTTTATTTGTGGTCATTTTTCTAGCATGAGATTAGGTCTCCTAGTAATTCAACCGGGTACTATGGATGCTGGTGCGATGGCAACCACAACCACGTGCAACTGGAAGCTCTCATGGAAAGTTAATGGTATGTTTTCATGGACGTTCGTCTTATTGTTATATTTCTGTTGCTGATCCACCGATGCCCAGTTATTCTACACTTTATACTGTTGCGATAATCACAGCCGCACTTCTCTTATTTTACATCGACAACTTCCTCCTCTTCCTTACCCAAACTTGCATTATTTCCCTTACACATACTATACTAATAGGCTCGTTTACATACGATCTCCTCCGTGCTTTCTCCAACATGTCGACATCAGAAAGTTGTTTCACTCGTGCTATAAATATCAGAAATGAATAATTCTGTATACTTATTTGGAGCTGGATTGCAAACCTTTCGCGTGTAGTCACCAAAAATGTTTACGCAAACTTCTCAACCTTTTTCAAGGTTTATCGATGACTAACAATAATAATAACCTATGTAATGAAAAGAAGATCATCCCAATTACATCACTCTAATCATTATTATTATTGTCTAGCATATGCAACCATTACCCTAAAAAAATACCAATCTGCAGGGAACAAGAAAATTTTCGGAACGGAACGCCATCACGATTACCACTCCAACACCAGCCCCGTTGATAATGAGTGTAACTTTTGCTGACTACGAGTGTTGCAATTTCCTTGTGGGAAATTACCCTAATTAATCTTTTTTTTCGCAGAAGCTATGCGCAATTCGAGGAATTTTCCTGCTCGGTCATTTTACGCTCAACGTGGGGTTGGCCTAAGTAACAAGGATATGGCATGTTACGTTTTCCGTAGACGTTATATGCGTTATAATAGAGCATCTAGCACGATTCCCGGTCTCAAAAACCCATTAAACGTCGATTTATCCTTTGTGTTTATCTTAAGTCGCGCTCTTCAAATTAAAAGTTCCTTTCTTTCCCTTTCTTTGCCATCCTTGAAGGGGCTTTTTTTTCCTCCGATCCGCTTTCTTACTCCACTTTTACCAGTGCGGTTTCGCGGAGCTGGATTCGCTTGGCCATCGAAGCGTCCATGTGCTATGTATCATGCTCTCACCTTGTGTACCGGTTCATTTGTTAGTTTTCACGGAAATAGGTTCAGTTCTTTCCCAATTCGGAGTATTGGCATCCTAGGAAACAAGTTCCCTTGGAAGTATACGCCAGGCAGGAAAACCCAATTGCTGCTGTTTTCCAGTGAGGTTTTAAGTTCCCACTTGTCCTCTAGACACACGCCCTGCTCTAGCATATGTCCAGCATGGGCACCCAGTGCCTAATGGGCCTTTGGGTAGTGCTCCGTTAAAAAACCTGCTTCAGCTGCCGCCCTGTTTTGCTCGTATAGGAGGAGAAGACTTAAAAGTGACCTCTTTAGTCTGCCCAAAAAGGTGATCACCTGGCTCTTACTTGGTGAGATTGTCAGTCCTACCACCTCCGTCCATCCACACACCTTGTTCATTACATCTGTGCCCGCTCGTTCTAACACATGTCTGCTGCTTCCAAGGAAGATGGCAAGAGCATCCTCCCGAAAAGTGGGAGATCCTTGGTTCCGTTGACTACTTTCTCGGGCTCTATTAGGTAATTGTGACAAAACTTCCTATCCCCTTTCATTCGTGAATTCCTAATACGCGTCATAGAGCATTTTGGGAACGCTAGATGCTATAGCGCGGCAATCTTTAACTATATAGTACTCTCCTTTCGCTGAATTTTCTTGAGTTCACAGTTATAGGTTATCCGCAGGGTCGCATTCTCTTGCCATTGTGCGCTAAACAACAGGCCTGACTAAAGCGAATTAACACCGCTCTAGCTTACATTTTCGAAGCATGCATCGACTATAATTAATCCAACACTATTAATGAACCCAACATCTAATTCTGCTTAATCGCAGATTCTCCTGACATCCGTGCTCGGGTGTAATTTATTTGAGAGCACATACCCCGGTTTTCAAGTGAATCGATTAGATTTTTATTTCTCCTTTCACTTAATGTTGGTGATTCTGAAGTAATTGCTTTCTTCGTAGGAGCATTTACTTATAATGAGCTCTACTTGTCTCTTACTAAACCATTTTATAGTTATTAACAACTAACAGGCATAACAACTAACATAAATTGAAAACACTATGTAATAGATTTTGTAACATATGCTACGTATAACTCTGTTAGAAAACAATTAAAATAAACATACAGTAAGTCTCGAAATGTTTGCAAGATATTATGCTTGGTATGAGAACAATAATTTTTCCGAGTTAGAGAATATTAAATCTATCATGAGAGCGAAAGGTCTGCCAACATCACGGAAAGTCACGCTATTCTGTTCTTCCCAAAAAGCGTAAAATAAATTCCGAGTGAAAATTCTCGTTATCGATTTCATTCGGTATGTCCTAATGGGTACTTTGCACGCAAAAAATGTCTCGAAATTCATAAGGACTACAGTGCTTGATCCTCGTACAGAGCTTGAGTTTTGAACGAGGCTTCCGAGAATTCGTTCTGCAGATATTTCTCGGAAAAGTGTTATTACACTGGTCGTTTAAGTTGAGATATTAGTGTTTATGGGTGTGGTCCTGTTTTGAATGGAGGTCGAAACTTTTAAGAGGCACATGTGAAAAGGATGACTCACCCGAGAGAGGAAAATTATACAGGCTATAATGAAAGTAAAAACTAATTACCCTAATTGCCCACGCTTCAAAAATAATAGATCCAAATAAAAAAAAGTTTTAAAGCGAATTAATTTTTCCGCTACTTGAAAATTTCACGGCTTTCCACCGCCAATTTTCACAGACTGTCAATCGATGTCCAGCTGCAAAGTTGAGCTAGCAAAGTCGACTAGGAAAAGAGTGATAGGTAACTTTGCACTATGAGGTGTGCGCCTAGAAATATTCCCATGGAGAAATGGGCATGAAAATTTTTTGGAAAGACCGGGACTCAAACCAACATCTTTCACTATCCGAGTATCAGCTCTAGCCTCCCTCTAGTTTGGTAACTGCTATCCCGAACGGCATGTCTACTTATTCCTGTACGATTGCTCAACTGGCAACAGTCACCCTGGAGGTGGAAGATCCGGGTTCGAATCCCGGTCTTGTGAGACTGTTTGCATGTCCGTTCCTCCTTGGGTAAGTTAATTAGTTCCTAAAAACAACTGGGAAATCTTATTACATTTTAATAGATTATTTTTCAGTTCGCTAGCTCTAGGTTCTATCCTCTAGCTTCCTAAAACATGATTTTCATAAATAAGGTATTTTTTCTGAAGAACATCTCTTATTCTTATTAAATAAAATTTATGTTCTAGGTAAATTATTTGAAGGTAAGACACAAGTGCACAGATAGAGCCAAGGAAAAGTTACTGGACCTACATTTACAAATGTACCCTGTGAACCATCTATCGGCGTGTAGCAGGGGATGCATTTACCATAAGTCTATAATCAATATGATTGGACTTAACTTCGTGGAACGCCATTTAACAGAAGAGTAACAATGGACTTAGTATTTTCTAGGATTTTATTCACCACTAAAAATTGTTTGGAAAATACGAATCCCATTGTTTCTCATTTATACCATAAGTCTATTTCTCAAATCGATTACTGTCGTATATCATTCGTAGAAAAATGAATGGATATGTTATATTTTGAAGTATGATATAAAGAAAGTGTTTTTCATCACTAATTGAAAAATGGAGCTTCAAGTAAGGATTCCTTGGACATATGAACCTACAGAGAAATTCAAGACATATATTTATGTATCAGAATTCGATAGCCCCTTGAAGGGCGAGAATTTCGAACTTCATTCGGCAGAGGTCTTCCGGTTCTTTCGGAAGAAACTCGTGAAGAAGAACTTTGTGAATAAATACACCTCAAGAACCGATTCATCGAAAGAAATCCACGAATCCTTCTCATGGTTGCTAAAGCGGAATAAACCAATCCTAAAATAACTCGTTCCTAAATAATCACACCCTTCACCGTCCTTCGTAAGTAAACAACCGAAAGAAACAGACATCATCCAGAAACCGAATCGTCACGATAAACAAATATTTTTAATGGCTACCAAAAAGAGCGGAACTTGCTTTAATGACGAAAACCATCATCTTAACCCCTTCCTCCCCCCGCCATTTATCCCCCTCCATTTCTGTGGAACAGTCACGCTACCTATATCTCCCTCCAGGAAGTACACCACCGCAGCGGCAGAGAAAAAAAAGGAACGCGAAAAAAACACGCCGACGGGAGAATCGGAATTGGGTTCCCTTTTATATGAGCTTTAATGGGAGTGGCCCAGAAGCGTGGGTTTTGCAGAAGATGGCCGCGACTCACGTGCGTGTGGACGGATCGTGACTGTTGCAAGTCCCCTCGCGCCCCTTTCCGACCTACCGGGATTCCATCCACTTCAACGCGGCGACGTTCCCCCCGCGCCTCCCATACCCTCACTTCACTCCATCCCACTAGAGGCGCCAGTATCGACCGGAGGCGCCGAGGGCCTGCAGAGGAGCTGAAGGAGGGAGGTCAGGGGAGAAGTTCCCGATGTCGCATCACTGGAAAGCAACCGAAGCACGGAGGGGAGACACCAGTTTAGGGACGTACGAAGAGGAAAGAGAGGGAAACACGGACTGCAAAAAGGTCTATTTCAGAAATTGGGAAGCAACGGCCTTCCCGTGAACTCAATTTCTTCGTCTCGTTCTGAAACAAATGTACCTGTTTGATCAATTATGTTTTCCAATTTCGTTAGATACGTCAAGCGAACTTGAAATGGAAAAACCAAGGATTAGCGGGGGTGAAAAATATGAACAGGACTGTTACTCGAACCGAGACATTCCTCTTTCCAGAGTTGGGTTGACTCGGCATGATAGTTTAGTGATTAGAAGAGCAGAGAGGAACTTTTAATTATTTGGAAGATCGTATCTACTGCTCGGCCGCATGAGAAAGCATTTGACCGAAAACAAAACATCAAGCAGCACTTAAAAGATGCATTGCTTACATTCAAACAGATTAATATGGAGGGAAAATTGATTTAAATTCTAAAAATAAAATGTGATAAGGAAGAAAAATTATTTGAATGAGAGCATTTGTTTCTAGAGAAGACGATGAGGCCGCGAGTAACGCCTGAAATGCCGCATGTGAGCTATAAGCCGCAAGTTTTCCAGCTGTGGGTTAGATTACCATCCCGGAAAAAGGAAATCCTGAGTTCGAGTACCAATCATATCGATGTTTTTCACCGATATATATATCGTTGGTTTTTATGGCACACGGCTATACGAGGTTACACTTTCCTGATCCTTGTTTTGAATGGAAAATGTTCTACTTAGATTAACGTAGCGGCTAAATTCATCTTCCTCTATTTCAAACTATTTGAATATAAGCAATGCGCCATTTAAGTGCGGTCAGATGGTATGAGACCTATTGGTTTCTTACGCAGCCTTATGATTTCTTAGGAAACTGAATGGTACATTCGGCCCAACGACGAAGAAAGGTTTTCCACTTCTGGTCTATCCTTACTACCAAGAAAGCTGCCGTGATCGAAATACCTCCCATCCTCTTGATCGATCCCGCTATTTTTTTCTGCTTCTTTTTATTCCGGCACTACCTTATTACGTTATTTTCGCTTTTTTGTGACTCGCTATTCAGACGCCTCAAAGGAGCGCGAAGGGATTTCGGATCAAAATGTTCGCAGTCTCTCTTCTTAGCCCGCAGCGGCGTAAAAATCGCTCGGTAACTCCCTCTCCGGGGTATTTGTAACAAAGGACCAATCATTGCACCAAGGTTACGCCGTGGCACTGGAATCGATCCATTCAAACTGTTATGTTTCAAATGCTGGAGGTCCCCCGCGGTGTGAAAGCGGAGATGGGGCGCCGAAATGTTTGCGTTGGCCCTCTCCGAGTTTACTTCCACCGGAAAAAATCTTACCGGTGAGAAATGCACGTTTGTTTCCAAGTTTTCAGGTGGTCGATTCTTAGATCCCGCTCCGCTAACCTGTTTCCCAGGTAAAGAGTGTTACTCTCCATCGAAAAGAGGAGTATGATTGTCTTTTGCATCTGTCTGTCAGTAAATTCATCATCAAGAAGGTTGGTTGGATCTTCATTCTCTCCTCTGTTAGCTAACAAAAGCTTTGGAGATGGAATGAGTCTTTCTAGGCAAGATGAGGAGTGAGGTAATTTGCCTTTGCTCTTATTTTCTAAAATACTATGTTGTTATAAGGCGTTGAGCTTTTTTGATATATTCTTACAGTACTTTCAATAATGAAACTGGCATTGCATGTTAATTAAATGTTGGGTTTTCATCATACGTTTTTGAAGCGATTCTATTGCTGAACTTTTACACCACCAACTCTGTCCTTTTAGTTTGTTTCGGGACAGACGATGTATAAAACGAATACCTGATTACTACTCTGTGCGTCGAGATCCGTGAAAAGCTTTTTACCATAGACTTTATTAATGTTCCACAATTGATCTAACCTAAACTGACTACAGGAAATGGCGAATAAAATATCTCAGGATGACTTATCAATCATGCATTCAGCCTGATGGATGGTTGAACCCTCATTCTTTCCAGCATTAGCTACGAAAATCTTTGGAAAAATGAGGTTTATTAGGAAAAATGAGGTTTATTAGGAAAAATGAGGAGTGAGTAGTTTGCCCTTTTCTCTCACTAAGCCAGAATACCATAGGTGGAACAAGCGTTTGATGTGAATTAACCGTTTGAATTCTTTGAAAAATCAGATTGCTTCTGAGCCAAATCTTGATTTATATCTCTTTGATGACGAAATGTACTTCGTTTTGCTGAGTTTTGCTTCTCCTTCCTATTGGAAAAGAAAAGCCTTTTTCCTTTGCGATTTCTAATTGAATGGGCTACTTCTAATTATTGCTTACGAGCTAATACAATAAAGGATTAATTTTCTACCTACGTATTATTGATTGAATACGGTAGTTTCACAAAAACCAGGGCTCAATTTCCGAATAAAAATGGTAGTATATCATTATACGGTCACTGTAGCCCTAACCGTAATTACAGATCGAAATGGGCAAAGTAAAAAAATATCCATATACCTCTAATATTTTGAGAGAGATGCTATTGGATAAAACGACTTATTCAGAAACTATACCGTTAAAAACTGATTTGGGCTCTGTTGTCGCAGAGTTAGATAAATAACTAAAAAAGAACACGTGAGACTGAAATAATTATTTTGAAAGATGTGTTCAAAACGAGTAAGATGGAATTGAAACAGCCGTGGTTCATTCATGAATGCATTTGATAGATTTCGTTACATAAGAAAACGCGTATAGCCAATTTTTATGTTAGGCAATTTTGCTTGTAACAGCTTAAATTTTACAAGAACGGTAGCTTGTTGCATTTATCTGCACTGAGCGCTTGCAATAATTCCACTCATGTATGTCGTGCTTGCGTCTACTCCGTGAACCCTCAAAGAAACCTCAAGAGTGTTGAAATACCTCTTATATATTCGATTTATACCATAAAGATTGAGAGAAGTATCATTAATGCCCTAAAATATACAGTGGTACCTCGACTTTATAAGCGCTCTATCTACGAAATTTTTGACACAAACTTTTTTCTTACTCCATTTTGACCATTACATACGGACATAATTCCGAGACACGAACAGAAAATTCTAAAAAAAATTCGGATTATGAACCTTAATCTGGAACTAATTAAGTTCTTAACTCAAGGTATTACTGTACATGGGTAGTGTATTAAATTTCAGTCCAATGCTAAGGGAAAACTGATAATGATGCAATGTTTTTCTTACAGCATGACCGAATAGTGATTGGTAAATATCTAATATACCCTAACACCTAGTGAATTGAAAGAATAAGAAATATAGCTCTTCCCACTATTTTATATCAGGACACGGAATTCTTTAGAAGATAGAAGGCTTAAACAAAGGACAAATTTACTAAATACATTTAGAGAAATCACGTTCTCAGATGATGTAGCAGACATAATGCCTCCCACATGTTATATAGGCCGTTCTGATACTGCGAGGAAAATCAGAGAAATAGATGCTAGAACAAGTCGTTTCAAAAATCCATTTTTTTCCGCGAACGATACGCGAAAATAATCGATTAGTGAAGTAGAGTCAACTTGCAGAGTACTTATGTAGATGTTATTTTAATTAAAAAACCCTTTCAATTAGTGATCACTACTATCGTAACTATCTTATTATTCTCTTATTAATTACAAACCCTTTCAATTAGTGATCGCTACTATCGTAACTATCTTATTATTCTCAGAATCAGTCTGTTGTACATTAAACTGGGATAACTACTATTTCTTTCAACGACAACGATGAAGCAGTAGTTTCAACGTGTTATTCACACGACGATTTTCCGCAAGACTTCACCTAACTTTTTCCTGTATTTAATGGTCAAGTATAAATCTCATCGACTGCGGTAATTTCTAAATATAAACACACTTGCCTTTCTTACGAATGCAAATAGAGTTCTGTGGTTTATAAACAGACATTCGAGATATAAGATAAAGGGATGTTTTGTGGCTACGAAAGCCTTAGTGGAGCAACTTCCTACAGAGATAAGATCCGAGGTCGTGAATTAACAAGAGTCGGCCACGGTAACCCTCGAACTGTTCCAAATGGCGAATGCAAAAACCTTGCCAACCTTGCGGGGATCAGAAGCGAAATACATATTATTTTACATCTTTATTTATTTTATATAATCACATTACGTTAGAGTATATGTAAATTTTTATAGAAAGTGCCGAAACACGAGGCAGTGCTTATTTCACAGGTTAGTTAAATCAATCATTTCTGCATTATGCTACATAAATACTTTTTTGTAATTATGAGAAAAATTAGAGTATATATCTTCAACTCTCTATTTTAAATATCACAGCCACAGCTTCTATTTCGACTTTGTATTGTTTCAATTACAAAATGTAGCTAAATCCTTATTGATTCTTCATAAAAAAGGCAGCGAATAGCTCAAGCATAGTATCATTTTGTAAAAATGTCAGTTCAAATTCATGTTTCAAACTTTCAGACGGTACGATAGCCCGATTATGATGTTATATGAAATAAATTAAATTTAAAAATAACTTCACCTGAAATAAAACTTCATGAAACGTGCGAGGGTTTAGCTAAATGTATTAACTGAATTCATGAGCTAGCGCTAAGGATACGGCAATGATTGAGAGCTTTAGAGAGCAATACAAAACAAGGTGATGCGCTGACAGAAACGAGGAATAGGTTTAATCGGCCGAGAAAACTTTGTCTTCGAATCGTTTGCTATTTTATTTACAAAATAATTTTCTCTTGGAAATTACCTACGTCTTTGAATGTAAACATGAAGTCACCTCCTCCCATATGGTGGCACAGAACGAATGCCTATTTTTATTTTCTTTGCCAATTGTTACAAAAAATCCGTTGCAAAATACGTACAAATAAATGTATAACGTCTTTCTAAATAATCCTGCTTACAACTCATTTCCCTAATTTCGTAAAGCTATGAAATTCAGCAAGCCTGGTAACGAAAAACATAAATATTTAATCTTCGGAAACCAGTTGCAAGCAAATTTATTTAAAAAATCAGCCCTAGTTTAGCGCTTACCAATTAATCGCAGAAAAGATTTCCAAAACCTTTCCTAGCTCACCAACGTCGCTTGACTGCAAAGTTATACGTACATCATGCGCTTCAAAGATGATGTCTAAGTAATAAAACTGAATGGTTTGAAAATTAGATTTTTTGAAGGTAAACGTTTACGTGATATATTATTTTTTGTCCGATTTCCCTGCCTCTTGGGACACTTGTACCCTAAGTGGCACACAAAACTCAATCTACGCTATGTTCGTAATGCATTTTTCACTGAAAATAAACTCCGAAGTGAATAGTTGTTTAATTTCTTAATTTTAGATATTAAAAATGGCCTTCGCAAGTAACAACATTTAAGACCAGTCCATCATTTTTGTTATTACACAGATAGAATTTTAGCATCTCACGCCGATTTTAAGTACAAAATTGGCACTTTTCCGACAAAAGGTTCGCCATCCCTGGACTAGGGAAGTTTGGTTAAACATGATTGTCTATGAAGCATAAAGACGCCCCCGTTTAGAAATGGGACTGCAGCGTTTTTGGATGTTCCCGCTTTTCGGGTTACCGAATATTCCCGCTTATTATTATTATTATAAGTTTTATAATGATAACTCTTTATTCGGCGAGGTTAGGCCTATGTGGACCTCTCTTATACCTAACCTCTGAAGTCATACATGGCATAGTATAACATGCTGCTAGGTTTTTGGAACTGTGTTCACGATTTTGTAACAATTAATACCTAGAAAAATATGTCGTCTATGAAACGCATCCTGCTTTTTAACCTACATTTTTGGTGAAAAAATGCGTTTTATACTCGGACATATACGGTATGTCGGGTTTACACATAACGATTTATCGTACAATCAAGTTGGTCAAGCAAATCGTTGCAATTAAACCTACGATCTTGAAGGTTTTTACGCGCATCCAATTTATTGCCCGGTATGTCTCAAATTCGATTCAATTGGCTACGCTGGCGGCATGGATAATTCGCTTCTGTATTTTATTTCATTAGTTTGTACATTAAGGTAAAAGTGGGTTTCCAGTAACATAAGTGGATGGTATAGTCATTGGATTTTAAACCAAATAAACTATCACGAAAAAACTGCTGCGTGAGTAAAGATATGAAGCACATAACTGGTGAAATTAATTGCAAATGAAAATGACTACCTATAAAATATAAAACATATTAGCAGTAATGACGTGCGATGCACCAAGAGAGAGGGTGTAGATTGAAGATTGGACGATAAATTGAAACGATCTATTTTACACGTTCCGACTTATTGTTTCAGTTTTTGGAAATCGAATCACTCCTGCTTCAGCCATCCAACACAATTCCCAACCTTGTCAAGCTCTGTTTATGAACTATAATTTAAGCGATCTAGTTTGCCCTATCAGGCACACTGTACGATGAATCGATTATGAATAATTACGATTGGTACACCAAATGAAAAGTTAAGTCTGGTTTAAACACCAAGCTTTACTTTCCTAATCCTATTCTGGCATATCAAAAGTTACTTACCGGTACCTAAGACACCACAATTTTTTTATTACTGCGGACCCTCAAAAGGTCTATTGCAGGGCATAAGAATAAATCTCATGGGAGAATAGCTCAGAAAAATCTGCATCCCCATATTTTCTCCCACGACAAAAGATAGAGTCATCATCACCCTTATATATATCAACTCTTTTATCAGTGAAATTTGTGAAAAGGAAGGTTCTACCTTTAGCAGGTAACGAAATCAAGGATCGAAGCAACGGAGCCCCTAACTCTGTTACCGGAATTACCGGGGAGGTGGATGAAGAGGTCGCAGCATTTCCCACGCATTCGCCTCCCGGACGGATCGATGGCCACCGCTGGGCGAATTAATGGTTTGTCAAACACATGCCCTCCTCAACCGTCAACTTTGCACTGCGAGTGAAACGATAGGTGGCAAATTTAAGGACGATGATGGGAAAGAGACGAGGGATTAATAAGGCCGGCCTTACACACGCTTTCGATCGCCGGTGTCATTTTAGCCCGGCCTTCTCCGTGAGGGAGGCAATGAAAAAAAAATCTAAAAACCCGTCTCACCCTTCCGACATAGGTGAGAGAGGAAACCTCGACACCGAGGGCTTTCGTGGAAAGGAACAAGACGAGAGTCTTGAGGTATGGAGGTCAGCTCCTTGACAGTTCTGCCACACTCGGCGGAGATCTTATTTTTCTCCTTTGCGGAATAATGCACCATGAGCTTGAAGAACCAGATTGTTTTGTAGCTTTGAGCGCGGTTTTGTGAGAGAAAGTTTTGCATGAGGAAGAGGTCCCTTCTACAGTTCGCCTCTCTGCAGAGTAGTTGTATATTTAAACGGTTTTTCCCAGATCTAAACATTTTTTAGGGTTCTCCAGCATGGCTCGCTTGGCGCACTACAAAAATAAATCATGGCAGCGACCTTAACCCTCAACAAACCAACAAATTTCAGGAGCATCTGTAATTGAAGCAATGTAAGTAAAACACTTTAAAGCATACGTTACTCAATCATTCAAAATTCTGTAACGACATTTTCAGTAAATGCCGTTCATAAATCAGTATCTATACGTGATACTTGCCTAAGAAGTTCCCTAAAAGACTTCCTTATTGGCCTACTAAGCATACAATTCATCCACTTTCTTCCAGTTTCCGTTTGTGTCACTTAAACTACCAAACCTGCTCATACAACCTATGTGAAAACAACTTCCCCCTTATCCATGCATCTTTGTTAAAAAATTCCTATCTTCTTCCCCATATTTTATGTGTTATTTAAATATTAAACCTTTATGATTATCCAATTTACAGCATAAAATATATTATTAATTCAATCATGTTATTTTCAAGACAGAAATTTGATATCGGAAAATAATTTAATTTTCCAATACGCATTAATAAATAAATTGAGTCGTCTCATAGAAGATAGGTAAAGTTAATTAAAATGCCGAACCTTCTGATTTGGTGTAATTGAAAAACCTAATGTTATAGTTGCATACTTCAGTTATATAGGGAATATAACATTTAATTTAAAACATTCGATGCAATATTCAATTTCTGAAATATAACAACAGGAAGAAAATTAACTTTTCTGTAAATTTAAGCTTTATATGTTAATTTTTATGTTATAATTATGTTATAACATTTCCCTTGGTAACGTTTGAATCTGTAGGTATTTAAGAATGCTCCTGACGATCTAGTCAACGCACATTGTTATAAAACATCAATTGATTTAATTTACATCATATTTAAAAAATGAAGAGTAAGATGAATTTAATTCCTTGCAATATCATGGATGAAGAAATTCATGCAAATTCATTAAAATTTGTCTAGATTATTAAATCAGCACACAGGATGGAAATACGAGATATAGTGTGAAAAAATCGGCAAAATTTAATAGAATGAATATATTGATACCTAAATTTTGTCCTTTCTTTGAAAATTACCTAAAAAATATTTTTTCGGCCCCAAGATTCTCAAATTATAAAATTAAAACTTAAGCAAACATGAAAATCTTGAAATCTTTGACTGCTATTGATGTCTCAATGTCTTAGCTGGATAAAATCCAATCTTAAATGTAAAAGAAAAACAAGCAATTTTTATGTAATAAATTTATAGAGACAAAAAGAGGTTAAATTTAATCTTATTTCCTCAAATTAAATAATTCTATCTAATCTTTCGATTTGGAAAACTCCTGTGAGAATAAAATGATTTTTCAACTTAGATACTGTTTAAATTAACCTTATTTTAAAAGCTAAAATTCGCATTTTCAGGGAAGGTTTACTATTTCAGACCTGTAAGTGATGCTTATATATTTAAATGTGCGAGCATCTTTAAAAAAGCAACTTCAATATTTTTATACAGATATCTTTCGTCATGGGTACGGTATAATGAAAATCAGTTATGCTTAAGCCATTTTCGATATTTTTATTGTAAGTATTGTAGCATGAGTATCCATGACAATTTCCGAATCTGTAGTCATTCACTAAATGCGAAAAACGACGATAAAATCTTCGTTGCTTGAACATTTATTAACTCTACCAATCATTGCACAAGAAACTTCTGTTCTAGCTTATATAGATATTTTATTTAAAAGAGCAAAATATACTTATACCGAATATATAAATTAATAATAAATTGTGTTTTGAAGTAATTTCTGTTCTATATCTTCCATATATCCCTTTATCAGGTAGAATAAGCGTTTCACTAATATTGGATACACCAACAAGTTTCCTCATACCGGTCAGAATCAAAATAGAAGGACCATAAAGCATCGAAAATTAAACAAACTTTAGGAAAACTGAAGGAAAATACCTTAGCATGGTGATCGTGCACCTGTCCACGACAGCTAAAGCAAATAACACTAATTATTAAGCTTCAGCAGCGATAAAACCGAATCTATACGAGGAGTATGTTTATCCTCATCTAAACTTCATTATCCCAGCTCTTTCGTTTTCCTGTAAATCGGTTCGAAAAAAGTTTTATCGAATACTAATTAAGAATTTTTTTTATCATTTAATGAGACTTGCATTCCAGCAATCATCGATTCCAGAATGTCCCAAAGACCCAATTTTTGCGTAAGAATGCATTGTGCAGATTTTAAAGCACTTCCCAAACGGATACATATAAAATTAGAGGACGTGGTTTAGTAACGTAAAGGGCAAAAAATATCTCCAAATGATCCTGGATTCGACGAAAGGCCGCTATAAATGCTCCTCCATAAGAAATACATGGGAAACTGCGAAAACTGTTGGAGATTACATGGAGAGAGAAGGTTGGGACCCATTTGGGTCTGCATTACTTCTGGATACCTTGAATGAGTCCAAAAACATCCCTGTGCCCTCTAGGGGGAGGTGGGAAAGTTCAATTTCGGGGGCTCGGGGTCTGCACTCTTCTGAGTCGAAATAGCTTCTGTTATTGTATCATACTCCTTTCAGGGTCCAGCGGGGGTTCTTCACAGAGAAGAGTTATGCGAGTATTTTTGGGCCCTCTAAGTGGGGGCCCTAAAGTAATGCTCCCACGACCTTCGGATGGATTCAAGCATTTAGCATCTCGACTAAATAACCATTGCTTGCAGAAAGCACGTAACTTACGCTAGAACTTGATGGCTGTACATCAGATATATGCAATTAAAACTGATTACTTATTTAAACGGATTTTCTACAAACGAATGCTACATAAGTGTATACGTGTACATTTGCACAGAAAGGAACGAGAAAACAAAGACACTTTATTGATATAAGTTCTGTTCGCCACATTTCCAGAATAACTGTACGGAATACCGAGACTTAAGGCTCGCCGTGCTAATATTGTCAGCTTAAGCATGATTTAAGCGATCCGCATCATAAAAACTGCGCGGTGAGTTGCAGCGCCGAATTACAGAGAGATTAAGCGAGGAATTGGTGTACTAACGTGACAAATGCTGGTGTATGACACTCGGAAGCCTGATATTTCACACGAGCAGAGTTTTTCGCTTCCCTCCTTTCTGCTAGCGGCGTTCCGGGCGAAGTTCGAAATGGAGAAGTGGCTCTATTTGCGTCATCGCTGAGCCCCAATCGAAGTTTTACAGGACTCGAGGAGTCAGAAAAGGAGAGTGGTCTAAATTCGTAGCTTCGATCCGCACCTGAATAGTTTAGAGTTGACCTCAAAATTTTCCCAAAGCGCAATACACTGAAGAACTCTTGGCTGTCAGAGTAAAGCAAGCGTTCTCTTGCGGCACGGCTTGAGAAAGCTAATTGTCTCCGAAATATATACTTCATTTCCAGCTCGGCAATACACCGCCAGGTGTTTCATAGCGTACTTTGACATTCAATAAGGATTACTTTACATGAATGAACAGTTCACGTATTCCACGATAACTTTTATGAGATTTTCCAAGAGGAATTATAGTGTCGGCTGATGAAGATAATTTGTCCCGGAATAAAATTCGCAAGCTGAAATCCTCGTTAGCAGATATGAAATTTCCCATTTCATCCCAAATCCTAAAATAAACCCACGAACACCGCCAAAATAATTGACAATCCCGCTTTCTTTCGGCCATTTTTGAATTCTTCGTGCATGAGGAATTACGCGAGCATTCACCAAAACATTCGTTATCCAAGTTCGTATTTGTTATTTGAGTCTTTAAAACAGCAAATCATTGATTGCACAGATCGCCAATAAAGTAATTCGCAGAATTCTTCCTGACTTGAGGTTTCACGATATTTGAAGGACGAAAAATGCTACTTCAAAATTTTGTGAAAGATTAAAGAAAAGGGACAAGATATCGAGAATAGGGATCATTGAACCCCAAAATAATCTTAGCTAATAAGTCGCAGCATATACGCAGCATGTAAGTACGATTCATGCAGTAGCTACTTGTAGTCGTGGCTGAATAGTTTATTCTATGAAATCCATTAGCAAGCAATTTTCAGCCATATTGTTGCTCATAAACTTCTATGCAGAAAAGTATTTACCCGGTTTACGAATTTAGGATTCAGTAATTATCTAAGAACAGTTTTGCCGAATCACTAGAAACTAAAAATCAACGATGCATTACATATGAAAGAGATGGTTTATGAGTCTCAATGGTTTATCTGCATAAAACAACGAATATTTTGATATTTTATATTTAATAAAGAAGACAACGGAGACAAGGACACATTCCAAAATGCAGGCCGGAAGTACCAACCATATAATTAGTGTAGTAGGCTTATAGTCTTACTACTTAGTCGCGTAATAGGCTCATATATAAATTATTAAGAAACTAAAATGTACCTGGTGATATTACGATCGATTATGAGCATTTTTCGCTCAAAGCGATGGTTCGGGGTTTTCGCAAGAGGCGAGGTGATAAAATCGATTTGCTCTTTGGATCTCTGCAGCAGATTCCGTTACAAGCCAATTTGTCTCAAAAATGGAATTATGAACCTATTGAGCACGTTGCTAAATCCCATAAGCGAATCATCTGCACATACTTAACTTAGGTATACAGGAAGAAAATGGCTTCACCTTAATATCGACAGAAAACTGAACCATTTTCATAATAATTAAGACTTGAAGTTGAATTCGCTAGATTCGGGTTTCTTATCGGTAATAATAGCTATTGGCCGTACTGATTTCAGGTATAAGAATTTTTCTTGAGCAGAATGAAATAATACTGGTTTCAGGAAATTGATCTTCAATGTATTTTCCATTTACCGAATTCCGTAGCAGAACGAGTAAAATTTAGCTACGAGTTTCCAAGAAACTGAAACGTGAAACAACTTGAAACTTGGTCATTCCATTTCCGATTATCTGTAGACGATTTAGAGTAATCACTACTTTCATCAAGCTAATTTGGATATGTGAATATAGCAGAGAGTAGGAGCAAATGTCAGAGATCAATTTACAAGACTCACTTCACCACAGATGGCTAAATACGTTTCTCATTTCAAATACCCTTAGCAAAACCGGTTGTCCTGTATATATAAAACTTCCGCATACCTCAGCAACAGAGCAGTTTACTAACTATCCTTCCCATACTGCTATTCCGGGTTCGATTCCCACTCATCCGGTATTTCCTGGTTAAAACATGTATATTTCTGTTCTTCATTCGCGATTGTATATTTCCAAAAGTATTAAAACGAATAAAAATTTTTGAAAACCAGATTCCGTTGCAGAAATATCAACTAACCATTATCACCATAACAGCTCATATGAGTAAGTACCTGTAAAACCACAAAAATGTATATGGGACCGCTACCAAAAGTGAAAAGTGAGCCAAGTATCCCAACCAAGGACATGCATGTGATTTCGTAAAGGGTAAAAACTGTGCCATCTCACGAAACACGACAAGAACAAAGCAATTTGCACAAAAGGTAGAGCACATAGAGGAAGAAGGTCGATGGGTAGCGGATTATGGGCCAGAGAGCGAAATGGGGCTGAATTCCCACTCCAGGGGTCAGAGTCTTGGCCCCGATTCTCTCTTTTCGCCTTTTATAGAGCCTTCCCATTCGCCCCAATTTTAATATCGAGACCCTCCCACTGCTACGTCCGATAGCTTATGGAGATTAATAATTTTATAAAAACCCGAGGAAACCGACGTTTAAATGGCAAAGGTCGGATTTTCACACTTGATTTCGTTTCCGCAGGATTTGTTGTATGCTTGGTGAATGGAATATGTTTGTATATCTTCTTTTGGTGGGGACAGATGTGATCTTTCATCTATTTTTGTCTTAGTCTTGTTCATGGCTATGATGATACAAACGCCACTGAGGTATGCCATAATGATGCTGATTGTGGTATGGTAATGGTACGAAACGTATCACCAGTAGAGTCCTCTTGCTTCACTTACATGGACTTCTTCCGCTTATAGTAGTCTAGCTCGATGAAGAAAGCAAAGAATCGCTACGGAATCGCATTGAGAGTGAAAAATAATACCATTAGTAATAGTTACAATAACTCATCACAAGAATGCGTAGCGAAAGACGGCGACAGGAATGGGGCGTTTTACGCAGACTTGAACACAGGGAAAGAATTCATGGAAGCTGAATGACAGAGTAGGAGTATGAGTAATTATCTGGTATATGAAACTCGACGCGTATGTACTTATGATTCAGACGGTAGGGTTAGAAAGTATGATTCAGGGCGCCTATAGATTGCAAGCGAGCTCTCAAATACATTTTCCCTAACTGAAATATGGCGCGTGTCAATACATTTTATCAAAGTCACGTATCATATTCATTTCTATTTGGCTATTGTGCCAATATTTTGCTTATTTATAGCAGGTTTTTCAGCTAGGTAACAAAGGAAGGCAGCCTGAGGCTGAGGATGAATAAAAGTTTAAAAAAACTGACGTGCGAAGTTTAAATAATGAAATTAATCAATGAAAAGACATTTTACCTTTCTCGGTAATTAGATAAGACAAGCGTCATTGTTGACACCGACCGAAGTATATTAACTTTGGAACAGAAAGATTGTTGGAGCAACTGTTGAAACTACCAAACTTTTATCGATAGCAATGTAAACTAAATTTTCTGGAAAAAAAATATCGATAAAAATATCTTATAAATTTTTCGCAATTTTAAGGAATATTTGATTACGAAAGTAATATTCTATATTAAATTTTCTTTCTTATGGTAGGAACCACTCACAAAGCAAACACATTTTTAACTCAACTTTTCTAAAGAAGAAAGTTCACTTCACGCGTACTTTTACGAACGCTACTGACATCGGACAAGTAAAATATACACGAGGGAAAATATATGCAAAAATTGTAATGGAGAATAATAAGAAACGTCATACATCCCTTGGAAAAGAGACTGGGTGATAAAAAGAGAGGGAAAGGAAGACATGACAAATTCATATGTGCCTTTGCGTTTTAATCTTTTTCAGGAGTACAGGACAGCGCTAAAGAGCGTTCTCTGTCTCAGGCTCTCATTCCGGGATGAAAAATTGACGTATTCTTCTAATATGCAAATCATCGACGCACGCTTTGGGCTCTTGGCCTCCTTAGCCGAAATCCGTGTCCATCGGTCGTTATCCCAAAAAGAAAAATAAGGAAGAGGGGAAACGCTTTCACGTTTGACATTTAAAGAGATTGCCTCGAGATCGGCCCAAATTTTTTCGCCTAATTAATTTGACGTATTTCGGCTACCGTTCTGATAAGAAATAAAAAGGTGGTTGCAACAAATAAGTACTTCACGCCAGAAATTTTTTTCCGTAGCATATTTAACTATATGTTGCACATTTAACATAAATGTAATGGCCCCCTGCCACACGCCGAAAGGCGGCTCGCAGGGTACATCTACATCTACATAAGTACCCTGCAAGCCGCCTTCCGGCGTGTGGCAGGGGGTATTTATGTACATGTAGATGAATCTATATGATACTCGCATATCTAAGAAAACCTCGATGAGGAATACTAAAGGCTGAATTTTGAATAGATGAAACTTGAATTATGTCCTTAATTCGCAGAAGTTCTAATTTATCACTGATTCATTGGTGCGCATTTTCTGATGCATTTTCATTGTATTCTGAGGTATTTTTAAACTAAGAATACATTTAACCCATATATCTAAAATTACTACTATGAATGTTAAAATTTTAATATTATGAATTAATGTTAAACATATTAAACAAATTCCTTTTTGGAATATCTTTCGGTACGTGTTCATGTTCGGACACACTTATAAACATTCATAAGCCGAATCTGAATCCGTTAGCCCACGAGAGGCCAACCTTTTGTAGTTCATAACAACGGTAAACAATGATAGTAGATCACGACAACAAAGTATTATAATAAATACTACTGGTAAGCAATAATTATAATAAGAAACTACAGAATTAAAATACTAAAAGTACGGTTGACAAATCTGGGAGAATACAACGACGGCTATTGAGTCCGATATTTTCCCTAACCCTAAAAGAGATGGGGATTCTGATCAGCCTGCAGCAAAAGTTTTCAAAGTAATCCTGGGAACCAACTCTCAATTTGGCAGGAAATATGTTTCAACGTAATTAAGACCGTTCTTCAGCACAAATGTTTCTATTACCTTTCTGATTGGCACCTGAGAACCACTTTTGGGCATCGGAGCCCAGGAGGTCCAGGTTCACCCCAGCTGGTTTCAATAGGTTTAGAAAAATCGCTCATGAATAGTAGAAAATTGGGTGGGTAAGGTTCACTATGAATACCAATGTTGTCGCCTAGGCGGCATATATTGTAAGTGGCACTGATTCCCAAAATTAACGGAATTTTCTGATAACTCTCCAAATTTTTCTCGTTAATTTTTGCCAAAGAAAAAAGGTTTGCGACCGAACCGAAAATGAACTTCACCCGAATTTCTCACAGAGGTGACTGACATCGGGTGAACAATACAAGTGCCAGAATGAGGCAGTAATTTGGTCGTGGTAATGTGTACTTTGGAATATGAGAGTATTAAGGGAATCAACTTTCAGCAAATTAATTCGGCGAACGAATTATCTTTTTCAGCTAACCCCAGTTCCGTACCGAGATCCCGAACTACCAAACTCCTACGAGCTTTTCTGTAAGACAATAACATCTCTCGTGTTCATAAAGACCCAAAAGAATACAAGCACGGACATGTCAATTTTCCCAAGCTTTGTCCTGAAGGAAACCAGTTTTTTGTAAAAAAAGTAAAATTTTCTTTGTAAAATATTGAAAGCTTAATGAGGGAAATCTCGGGGGCGTTTCATGAATCCGTAAATAATCCAGGAGGGCGAGAATAGGAACGGCTTTCACAGTGCTTCCCCGAAAGAGACAAATGAAGGCCGGAGTCTGCTGCTACTCTTCCGCATTCTAACCGTTGGAGGGAGAGAGAGAGCGCCTCTTAGGAAGTACAAAGGCAAGGGAGAAGGAAAATGGGAAACATAAGAGAGCGAAGATATTCTGAGGGGGAGGAAATAGAGGAAAACAGTGAAAGAATGAATGAAGACGGAGGGAGAGAATTTCTTACCCGCGCGAACATATCTTCCACCATTTGACTGTTTGCCAATGTTTGATAGAATGTGGAATAGCGTACAGCAGAAATCGGTTGCAAGAAGTGTAAAAACAAACAGATACGTTTCGCTTCAACCGAATTCCTTGCTAACGCAACCCGCCGGCTAGAGTTCCACAGACACGAGTATCTATCGTCTCTTATAGTAAAACGGTTCATAATTTTAGGTTTATTATATGAATAACCTTTTAAGCAGCTAGAAATTAATAAACTTTCAGAGCTATAGCTAAAAGAACATATAAACTCAGTGTTAAGTGAGAGATAGATAAGTATAAAACAAAAACGCAATTCAAAATTCATAGTATTATCTTTTATGTAGATTTGAATCCGCAATAAACATCGTTTCATTTTACCTGAATTTTTTTGGGATATTTTCCCTGTGGACTATAAAATATTTTCGTGCTAATCGTTTCGCGTTAAAGGAATTGATATACATTGCAAGTTACAGGAGACGAAACGGCCAATGCAGTACTATATATTGACCTATAGCTCGTATAATCCGTTTTCGCACTAACTTTTTTTTAAGTAAATTCAATCACTAGCAATATCACAATGTGTTGTGAAAGTAGATTTGTATGGAATTCACGGGTAAATATGAAGAAGAACATCGCTAACTTTTAAGTAATTATTTACTAGTCTAGCAATATCCTCCCATCAGTTAGTTCTACTATTAAAATATTTGTTACATTTAAGCAGAGGATGTTTGTTCAGATTGTCAACGTGAAGAAGGAATGTTTCGAAAAAGCAAATTTAGATTGGGAATCTGAAGAAAAGAAGCTAAGGGGGAAGATTTGAGTTACATCATCAGTTTTTGTTAAAAACGATCTGAATATTAATTTCATGCAATTTCGTTCACTCAGATTATAAAAGTGAAACAAAGAAGGTATATGAGAAAATAAGTTTCAAAACTCTTTCAAACAAGCAGTACGCCAAATCAGTAGGATGATGCATGCCAAATCCTTTTTTGTAGACTGAAAGGTTTCTGAAAATATAGAAGTTTTGAAACACTGCATACAGTATATTCAGTTAAAACCACGTATGAAATGAAAAGTGTGAAATGCATTTGGAATTGCAGCAAACCGGAGGAGATTAATTTAAAGCTACACTATCGAACATGATGAAGTAGCAGCAAATCAAACTTATGGACTGTGGGCTTGATAGAGCTTGTAGGCAAAATGGAACTTACTAAGTAATAATACTGTTCTTGCATGTCCAATGAAGTTGAGGAGAAATTATTTTTATATTTTACCTACAAGCTAAGATGGTCTGAGCCGAAATTTGAGGCAAGAAAAATTTACTGAGACACAAGACACCAGAGTAACATAGGCGAATTCATTAGCACTAATAGTATACGTAAGTAATCACACGATTGCTTACGTACGTAGCACCTCAGAAACAATATAACAAGGAAATCCAACCAGATCGCAAGTGCGAAAGCAACCCCTCAAGCAGTTGAGTAAGCCAAATACTTAGGAAAAAACATAGTCTCTTGTTTCGGGCGTAACTTCCCAAAATATCACCTTGGTAAATAATAGCTGTAACCACAGGAAATTTGTATTAAACACTTATTCCGGAAATGAGCATCTTTATACGTACTTAGCTAACTTACACAACTGACCCTGTTCTAAGAAAGTATTACTAGTAGAATTATGAAAACAATCATATGCTGATACAAATGGTTTCACAGGGAGAAATATTGACCAAAAAGTCTCATCTTTATTACACTACAGGGAATCAGAAAGCTTCAGATTCTAAACCCAACATTTATCCATGAAAGGCAAAAATATTGGACATGGTTAAGAAAATATATTTCCTGTGGGTTATAAACTGTATTATAGGAGTCTAGATAACAGAAATGACACGTCCAAAACTGAAAACCACTAGGAGAAAAGGGGTTTGAAAAACCAATAAAGTGTACACGATTAGAGAGAAATTGCAGCAAAGAAGATTAAAGAAATTACAACAGTTAGCAATGTGTGCCGCAGAGATACCCCAATGCATGATAAAAACATTCTCCGCCAGACACATGTACTCCTGGGTGAATTTTTTCAGATGTAATTACAGGTTGAAGTGGCATAATATCGCAGAGAGAGGAGGGAGGGGAGGTACGAGGGAGAGAGGAGAACAAGAGGTGACGTCACGAGCCGCTCTGCGAGTAGCATTGCGGTAAAAGCGATTCCATGGAAACCGATCGGCTTTTCAGATATACGTCCGTATCAAGCAGTGGAGTTAAGGAGCCCCCCGTCCTCACGCACCCTTTCTTTCCTACGAGGGCGTCTCCCCTTCGTGCACCCTTCCTCCCCCTCCCATGAACCCTAGGGTCAGCACACACGCGACAGCCTATCTGGCGGCAGCGTTTGCGGACGTTGACGACACCGCAGACTACGGCATGGAAATCTTTCTCGACTGCACCACGCGACACGCAGCATATGCGCAAGCGGGCGCACGCATCGACACACTAAACCAGTCTCGTACGCGTACAAATACAGAGTAGTTGTTGAGGAAGGTGCTGCCGATGTTATTTTCCAAATCCTTCCTGTGACCAATTCTTCGGCTCAGGAGGACTCTCTTTTATAGTCGTCGAACACCAGTTTTACAACTTTATAACTATGGTAGATTGAAAATGCGAAACCGTAATTTCCACTCGGTTGTATCAAAACGACCGGTGTCTTCAAGTTGATCGTACTCGGTAGATTATTCTTCCGGGGTAGAGTTTGCGTATTTTCTGATATACCAGTATTACCTTTGGTTTATGTTTGCGTAGGGTTTTTTCTTTTAGGTCTGGCTGAAGTGAATATTTGGATTTCGATATATTTCATACGATAAAGGGTCGATGTATATTCGTGTCCAGCCTGACAGATTTAAGATAAGTTTTGAAGAAAAACAGAAAATACTTTACGTAAATGTTTCGTAATTTTTGGTCGCCTGGGTTTCAGTCGCTTTTCTTTGGTGTACAGTTGACCAATATAAAATAACTCAACAGGCTGTGAAAATGAGATTATTAGGATGTATGATTAGAAGTACTCCAAATGAAGATGAAAAATCCTTAGAATAACATGGGTAATAGCATAGGATTATTTAGTGGAAGTAGTAGCACTTAAAAGTGATCTGACAGCTAAGATTATTTGGTACTTATGGGCTTCCAACGGGAATGAACCCGCATTTACTTTCACCAATAGATAGAAAAACTAATTAGACGATTGACATCTCGGCTTACACTTAAGTGTTCTACCTTTTGGTAGGTCCATGTGCCCTAATATTCCCTAATCAAAGCCCTTTCCTTCATTACCTGGTAATTCACCCCACCCATTATGTCATCTATTATCTTCTGTCTCTGCCCTTCCTTGAATTCTTCCCTCAATGACATTCTTCAGCAATCCCTCTCCTCTAAATATTTGACCCACCCATTTCTCCTGTCAGCAATTAATTAATTCAATTAAAACCCTTTCCTCCCCAACCATTCCTAGCACCTCTATGTTTGCTTTTCCATCCACCCAACTCACTTTTTCCATTCTACGCCATACCCACATCTCAAATGCCTCCAATCTTTTGATGTCCTCTTTTCGTAAGGTCCATGATTTCGCGGCATGGCCACACAGAAAGGCCACGAGGGGAAGAGATGTGTGAAGGCATAAAACTGAATAGGAAGAAGTCAATGTGATTAAGAAAGAAGAATGATGAAAAACTGAGTAGTGTGAGGGAAGTTTGCGCTAACTCCTTCCAAAAAGTATTCGTAGTTGGGTTAAGGGAAGAAGATTTTAATCGCAAAACTGTTATCGCGTATTCTTTGTTTTGTCCGTACATCGATTGATGAATTATTTTTTCGCAACTTTGTACTATAAATGAGTTTATCGAATACAAATAGGATAAGGGATTAAAATTTAGCAATCCATCGCAATATCCGTCTCTAAAATAGAACGTGAGGTGAAGAAGGACGCACGACCAGTTTCAGTCATCAGAGATCAAACATTGTCACATCAACAGTCTTCTTTGGCGACACGAAGACCCAGCCTTGAACCGAAACAAGTAGCACGTTCTTCTGCACTATTTATTGTAGTAAGTTTACTTTATAAGGGGATACTTCTAGAACAATATTTCTTCCTTCTCAAATCGTTACGAACAGGATATTTTTTCCTTCCTCATTACGTCCTGTACATATTCTCAGTTAATCAAAATAGTGCTACGGAGACTGATAAAGAATCAGACGAAGAAGAAAAATGAAAAGAACCACAATGGAAGAAGGAATAACAAGAGGAGAAGAAATCACAAGAGGAGAGGAAATCACAAGAGAAGAGGAAATCACAAGAGGAGAGGAAATCACAAGAGAAGAGGAAATCACAAGAGGAGAGGAAATCACAAGAGGAGAGGAAATCACAAGAGGAGAGGAAATCACAAGAGGAGAGGAAATAGAAGAGATGATGAAATCACAACGAATAGCTCAACGCCTGTGAGAATATGAATTATGAATGATGAAAGAACGGTCATATATGCGATAGAAGGGGAGTCAAGGGGTAGGAAAACGATAGATGGGTATAGGTTGCAACTGATAGATGAGCTTAGAAAGAATAAAAGAGTTTTAAAGATCTCGAGAGGAATATATATTCAAGAAAGATGCGTAAACCAATAGTAGTCACGCGTGTTATAACCTGAATTTACGAAAGAGAATTCTAATAACAAATCTTAATGTACTATTACGTATGATTTATGTTGAGTTGTCCAAGGTGTTTGCCTATAGCAAGCCATAGATAATGTAAAAGAGATTTCCGATATTCTACTGCACTTAGAATTATTTTAAAATTCATTAATTATTTTTGAATTCATCGGTTTAATAATTTCTGCAGTAAAAATCAAAATGAGTATAGGTTTTTATACCTCAGGATATTTCAGACCTAACACGGCTTTACTGTCGCAAGTTGAACAACCATGTTTCATGAAGTGTGTGATAATAATTTATGATGGCTTTTAAAGCAATAAACTAAGGAAATAATAATAAACGGGGAAATAGATAACGAATAAAATAAGGAAACTACGTAAGCCTAATTATGAAACGAAACTTGCTCTATTCTGAATTGCTCACTCAAATGTCGCAACACTTCTGTAACTTTTGTGGTCCAAAACCAATGGAGATTATTCGCAATACGACTGACGACAACGGAGAAAAGGTCAGTTAACATGTAAATAAGAATAAAGTATCTCAGAAATAGGTACGTACATATATTCATTCACCTTCTCCTAAGGATATGAATCTAATTTCTTATTCTATCGTTCGAAATTTTTCTGCATGCCGTGGAAGGCGACTAATGCAATGCAGATGGGGTAATCGCGAATCTAGCGCGTAAACTGAGTTGGGTGGAAACCATTTCGTGAGAAACTATACTGAGGGGTTCAGCCGTATGAACGGACCGAGCGTGCATTCCGTGATAACCGATACTTAAGCTGCCGGTATTCCCCTTGAGTGCGTCTTTCTGCATTTTCTTCAAATACAGCATATTCCATCAAAGTTCTTTCTCCCCGTTTCTTCAATGTTTTATATTTCCGAGTCAACTAAAAATATCTTTAGATTGGAAGTAAAAGCAGGGCTTTACATCATTTAGCCCAAATTAAAAACTATTTAGACCAACTATTTTTCTGGGTAGAACTCTGCTTTAAAAAATCATTAACCTCTCGATCGGACATTTTTGGCGAGTCCGAAAGGCACACGAAAATTAGAAATATCTATGTTTTTTAACTAGAAACACCTTAACTCCTTAACATTCATGGGATCATCTGAATTTGGCGATTGTTGACGAAACGAAAGTTTTGGTATAAAATTCTTGACCGTGCAATTCCTGCAACAAACGCTTATCAGTAAGATTGTGCTCCCACCGAGATCGAACCCAGAAATGCTTCCATAAAAAGACGTAAGCGCTACATTGCTATTTGGGACAAGTAGAAGCTTCAACATTTGTGCCACTTAGTCATCAAATATCGATTACAGAAGATAAGGAACGTTAGAAACAAAAACTCGAAGGGAATTGTTTGTAACCATATTAATTTTGGCAGTCTTTGGCAGTCAGCAGTATCTTAAAATTAAACCATTTCATATTCCTCAATTGGAATAAAACCCGGAGGGATTCTGAAATATTTATGCAAATTTGATAAGTAATACCGTCAGTTTTCGAGGTTTCACAATCATGAAGAGCATGAACCGCAAAGAGCGAAGAAGGCTCTCTGAACTGTCATGTAAATAACGCGTTCGACTTCGGGAAAAGGGCTCCAGGTTTGATTCCCGGTGGAGGCTCATGTGCGAAATGACAAAAGCTGTGAAAGCGCTTTTAAAATTGCCTCTACTATCTGAAATTAAGGTTTTCCTTCTTTTTTAATTTTATTTCAGCGGTTATGGATCCGAAGCACTTTTAAAATTAATATCTACTACCTAACACAGTGCGTTTTGGAATTATGACAAAATTTATGGTAAAGCTATAATTCAACAATAACAAGTAAACACCTTCATATCTCTAAGGAATATGTAAAGCTGTTAAGAATGGAGAAGAGCAAAGATAATATAAAATAGGAATACTCAATAAGTTATCCATGTGAATTTACTAATACTTAATAATTTAATACTTTGCGAATTGTCAAAGCGTACGATACGCATGAATTTATTTTCAGCTTATCAAATTCCGTTAGTTAAATAATTAATCGCTGAGAGCTTTATTATTAGTATATTATAAATGGTCGAATTTAAAGTAAACACGAATGTACGACACAAATACCTCTACGGTACACGAAATCGTTTCTGGAGCCATATTTTAGTAGACCTGGACGCAGCGCGCCTTAATTTCCCTCACCATTATCTTCAAAGACGCTTCCACATGCGTCACAAAGAAAGAAAACGACGAAATGCAAATGGGAATGAAATGTGTAAACAGATGGCGACTTTGGGTTGCGAGCCCCCTGGTTGCAAAGAAAAGGACTCTTGAAATATGGAACGGCGATGTATTTGTAATGGGAGAGTAGAACGATGGGAAGGAAAGGAGATGCCGTCCGTGTTTCCAATCCATAAATCAACAAAAGGCGTTGGCGGGAATGATGTCATAACCGCTGACGTGTCTTTTTGCATGCTACATAATTAATATCAAAAACACCGGGAAAGTGGAAGAATCAACAAAACAATGAAAAGACTGATAAAGGTAATGAAATAAAAACCTTCAAGGTGTTAAAATCGCACATATATTTAGAACATGTAAACTAAAACCTATTAATTAATCTGCTCATGAAAAATTGCTGTATAATGGCATAAAGTAACGTTAATTGGACACTTTCAGTCGGTAATTTTTCTTTTTTCTCTAAATTGTACGGATCTTTCCTTATACCAATATTTAAAGCTAACTCCTTTACTTTGAAGGCATAATACCAAAAATTAAAAAAAAAACAATTTAAACTAGGTAGGTCGTCAGCATAGATTACTGCAAATTTTTGACAGTGAAATTTTAGTCTTTACACATATTTCTATTCTATAAATATCAGATTAGTTGTAAATTTATATGTCAATCAACCTTCATAATTACTGACAATGTTTTATGAGCTTTAACCACCATCTAATATTCTGAAACACTTAATCAAGTCAATTGATATAAAAATAGCGTTTTGCATTGCGTTGATATTTATCATATTTGCGTTTATTTAATCTCTTTGCTAACGCAATCAAAAGAAAATAAAATGCAACTCTAAATCCTAATTACACTCCGCAAATCTCGACAGATTTGTTTGTAGCAACGAGCTAAAAAGTTTGAAAAATATTTAAATGTAGCTAACAGTGACGGAGTGGTCAGAATGCCGGTCTACCAACGACAAGGTTCTGAGTTCGAAGCCCGGCTGACAAGGAATTCTCTGGTTGGGGAATGGATGTCTGTGCTCATCCATTGCCCACACTGCAACTTGAATTGATGATATTTGGGGCGTGAAGAAACAAATAAACTCTCAAATATGACTGCGTATTTCACTAAAAATGCTACTCTCTTTGAATAGTAGAAATATAAAAAGATGTAGAATATTAAACTCAATAAAGCAACACATAAGTATGCTGAAATAATTTTAGAAATATTATTGAAATCGTGGACGAACGAAAAAAATACTGAAACCAAGTCAAAACTTGCATGAAAAATTAGGTAACTTTGGGGCGGTCTCAAACGGAGAAAAGCGGCAAACTTCAGAAACGTATTCGAAAGATGTTTCAAGATAATCCGCTGAAAAATTGAGGCAATTCCTTTTGCATGCAAATGATATCGGATAACGTCACCTCACGTGTTCGGATAAAAAATTCATTTCCTTTTATTCTTTCCCGAGGGTAATTCTTGGGGAAAATTCGAAATTCTCGCAACTTTCCCAAGAAAGTCCCTCTCGTGCGTTTCTTTAAATGCTGAAAATTATTTGAGATTAGATTCCAATTCTCATTATTACGGACATATTCCTTGCCTTAGGATTGAAACAACGCTGGTTAATATGTAATTAGATTCTCACGTAAATTAAAAAAAGAGAACTCTTACAACCACGTAATGCAGTTTTTATGTTTAAAAGTTGATTTGAATGGTAAAGACTGCCTACTAACAATTGTCTTACTGTAGCAATATTGAAAATAAATTGTATATATACATAATAGTGGGGGCTTATGTAATTATTTCTCATAAAATAACTGTTTTAAAGTCTCAAAGAGTTACTTCAACAATAATATTAATAACATCCATAAGAAAACTCTTCTTAATTCCCAAAACAGTGCGTTAATGACCGGTTTCGTCAAGGTGTTTGGTTTTCGTACAATCGTACAATCTCGTAAATTCTTTAGGTGAACTTATGAACACCTGGAGATACCAACATGTTGACGAAACCGGTAATTAAGGTTACTAAGTGTTTTTTTAAGATGTGTGTTGCGAAATACCACGAATCTTGATCATATCTAAATAACTAAAACTTATAATAAAAAATAACATTCGTTGATATGTTAATGCATTAACGGCAATAACTCAATTATAAGTAGCGTAAGACTGAGATCATCACCTCATAACTCACATTTAGGCATCATCGAACGACGATGCAACTTGTATTCAGGGTTACAGATATTTCGTATAATTATATATATATATATATA
>KZ308135.1:1726499-1740075 GCA_000376725.2 Ladona fulva | reverse complement strand
AGCAAGAAAATATTTTTATATATATAGGGTATAATTTGTTAATGTTATTTTCACAGTTTTACAAGAACGGCTCATTTCTGCTAAGATTTAGTAATTAAAGTTATGTAATATTGAAATTATACCAGAGGAATTCATTTGCGTTTAGAAAAGATTTTAAGTTAAAAAACCTTAAAAGGTCATGTTTTTTCATCCTATAATCACAGATATTGACATAAACACTATGAGGTGATAGAAAACCAGATGAACCAGAAATGCAGATCATAAACAGGAGAAATGAAAGGAGACATTTTCTCCTCGATATTCTATATCCGTAACAATTTTTAATTAACAATGTGCTTTGGCAGTTAGCCGTTCTCTATTTTATCATAAAATACCGAAATATACATTACAAAACACTGGGGGATCCAGAGGGAGATCTCCCGCCCCCTTAATGACTTTGTAGAACCAGCAATTCGCCTGAGAGCTTAATTAAAATCAAACTGAGAAGTTTTACCACCATGACTAGAAATTTTTTACATTTACCACGAAAAATGTGATTTTTCAAGTTATTTGGAGATACGTTCATTAGGGAATAGCCTTAAATCCACCAATGCCATGTATCGCCCTTTGGTAAGTTTCTAGGTCTGTCACTGCTACAGAAGATGTTCAATCGCGCAATAGTTTTGCATTATTTACTTTCATATTTACACATGCAATTAATTAACCAAGACACTATCAATTATTACTGTATATATTATGTTATTATTTTAAAGTTTTAAATAAAACAATTACAAGTAGTACTAACGATAGCTTGTATTTCTGTTGATCAAACATTTTGTCTAATCCGAAACATCAGACACATTTTTTTTGGATATTTTCAAGCTCTTGCAAACTTTTGCAGGATATGATAACTGCTGTCTTTTTCTCCTTGAAACAGACATCACAGCTTCTACGATGAAATCATCAATTCAGTTTCCTGTCCACAATCATGTACTCTGAATCATCTATTCAGTTTGTTTGCAAAAATTTATTCTGAACGGCCTCAAAACTTTTAAACCTCCGAAACAAAAGTTGTACTAAGCGACTCCGCTACCGGCCAAGGAAAATAACTAAAAGTATACTTTTTCTTTTCCCCTACGTCCATTGATCCATCTCACGCACAAGCGTTTTATCAAGACACCCCTCCATCAAATCCCCTTTTATCCCATATTTTACCCAGGCCGAATCACCCTTTCTCTGATACACAAACTGCGGTTAAACTCAATAATGAATCTGCAGTGGAATTTTTCTGTGACTCGCTAATCCGCAGTGTCTATTTCCTCAGTAAAGTGCACGATTGGTCCTTCATGTGTGGAGATACGCGGTGGTCATTGTAATAATGCGGATGAGGAAATGGGCTACAATGAATGAAGAAAGGGGAGGAACAAAACCGAATCATCATCGTCCTGTAAATGAGTCGAGTGGTTAAATGACAGAGGGATTTGAGGGTGAGTGGAAAGTACTGTGAAGAGGTTGGTGAGCTCTTGATGATAAGATATAAGAGGGTTTGGATGGTATGGGAAAGGGCTGCGGAGGGGAAGGTGAAATATGCAGGCGAAATGAACAAAGTTCCAAAAAAGGCCGACAACTCCTTCTTGAAGGGAAAGGTTGCCTTGATCCGCAACTCCTCCTTCCGCCGTATTACCTGCAGTGGCGCTGTAGCTCTAAGATTATTCCTAAACGGGCACTGCGCATGCGCGAACGAGTCGTAGGAACGAATCAGAAAGGAGAAGAGCGGGGCTATAAATTTTTCATATCTGCCTCGACTTTTATTTCCTTATGCTCCGTTCCCTATCATAGGAGGCGAGAGTACTTAAGTATGCATGTGCAACTACTCTTGGTGGGTCGCTAGAATGCGATAAGTATAGCTCTCATCGTATGCGAATTCTTGAAGAACAAAGTAAGGCAAATTGCATCCGTGAAGTTCTCCACCCGCTGTCACTCTTCGATGAGGATTCCGTCATCACGTTTCCACGTTTATAATTTAACTGTACTCGATCTGGGGACTCAAAAAAAACGGACATACCTCCTTCATCGATTAATAACGCACGCATTGCGTCATTAACGAGTACACCTGTGTTACAGCGTACGCACAGCTTCCCAGTGACAAGTGCGTGACAACTTTTACGGTGGACCAGAATCCATTATCGTATCATATGCAGATGCTAACGAAATCACAGCAAATAATTAGAATTCATTTGAAACTTCAATAAAATCTTCCAACATTTATTTTCTCTTTAGAATGTTCAGTGGTGAAACCAGACATAAGGAAAATGAATTCCTTTTCCTTGAAACTTTGAACCTGATATCCTTCATTCTGAGGAGATTTGGAATGAGTCAACCATCACTAAAACTAGATAAATAACGTCGAATATCAAGTAACCTCCTTGCATTATCGAGATATACGAAAATAGATCAATAGTATCAATCTAGTACAAAATATTAACAAATTAAGAAACATGTTGGGTCGGAGATTATTTTAACGGTCTCACACCATCTTTGTGATGAAAATAAATTTAAAATTCACGGGCAATGAGCTGAGTGGTTATGTGATATGAAGAGCAACGAGATATTCGAAAAAATTCGAATTCTCAAAGTAAAGAAGTTTTTTCGGGTACGATATGAACGCATTTGGTTTAAAATTAGCAATATAAATTTTTAAAAGCAATAAAAAACTAACACATATGTAATCGAAATCAGATTACTCTGGAAATTCAATGATAATAGTTTCGCGGCCTTAGGATTCGCATTTTAGTTCCTCAAGTAGAATACAAACAACAGCAAAATGTTATGAATTGAAGCTTCCTTTACAAACGCTTTTCAAAGATTTCATTCTTCGAAATTTTCTTACTTCCTCTAAAATTAGCAAGAAAATATTTTTCTCGATATCACATCTACTTGAAATTGCGCTCCTTCCACACCTAATGAACACTTTCCAAAACATGCCACGCCCACCAAAAGGAAGCGTCTACTTACGCAATCTCCCGGAAGACCACGGATTCCCGAAATTGAGATACGGCATGGACGAATGAGTTCGTTGTTTATACTGAAAGCACGAGCTATGGCAAACAAATATCGCTATAGATGGCCAAGATAACACAATTACTTCCTTCTATCCCTGCTTCACTAATGTACTACAGACGGTCGGATCTTTCTAGAAGAAAACTTGTAAAAGCTTCAGTAGAACCAGAGTCTAATTCGGATCTTTGTCACATCTTATTGGATTAATTCTTATTTTTCTCTTAGCAGGTTTTTCCGCAAAGATTACAAGGTAATGGTTTGGAATCCAACATCAAATTTACGGCTGCATGCCAAAAATCAACACGAAGTTAGCATGTCTTGTGTGAACATGACTGTTTGAGGTGTGATTTGGTGGAACTCCTTAATAATCACAGAGAAAGAAAAACTCACTCTATAAAGTCCACAAATTAAATTATATTATATTATTACAATATTAGGTGGCCGATGTTGAAGTGCCGAACATCGCACAGTTGTAACGGACTTGTACTCCAACTTCAGAACGCAAAATGCTTTCTGTTGTTGGGTCAACATCTTGAATAACACTGACGGGACTGTAGCCTAACGCGCATAATAGAGGCGTATACCGGCAACACAACAAAACTTAAGAACTTCCTTTTTCAAATGGTAGGCGGCTCATTCAAATACCATAAACCGTTTTCGCACTACGAATTTTTGAAATCGGATGAAGACTTTGTAAACACCCTGTGTTTGAAAATAATTATGTAAATTTAAGGAAAATAGACACAAGTTAAATAATAAAGTAATTTACTATTATTATAATTAACTGAATTGCATAAGAAGTATAATCAAATCTATATTTGATAAAATGTTTTGGGAATTGCTCAATCCAATTGGCAGAAAAACCATTTCCATCAACATTCCGAAACAAAAACTTAGATTAATATGATTCCTTCATTTCTTAAAATTCCACGAATTATTTTGTATCGTATAATGTTTTATATAAAGCCGTTGAGTGAACAAATTTAAACTGAAATCAGCATGGAAAACGAGTATACTGTGAAAAAGCATTAACATTTGACTCATCACTATCACCTCTTCGAAACACAAATGAAAACATGAAAATTGAAGAACAAGCAAATAAACAACCCAAAAATGATGCTCAAAATCTAATCGATTAACTTCTCTAGGAATCTGAAGTTTGTGGGTGGTATCACATCTATAAGTTGCATAAGACAGAGGTTAATATGTTGCCGTGGAAACCTTTCGTTGGGTCACGCATATTTTACAAACCATTTCATTCTTCACTACCGCGCTAACTACTCTCTTTGAAGCTGTATATGGATCTAGGTTAATTAGAAACGGTTTCAAATAGATTTATACAGCATATTTATCTTCTGAAACAAATTTCGCAAAGTTATTACCAGAAATTCATCCAACATATTTTCATCTGTTGTGAATTGCATGATTTTAAGGATGTAATTATGAGTATCTGTCGTCACAACCGACTTTGCCCACTTCAATTTTGTATTACAGAGGAACATATGATATCCGCAAAACAAAAGGAGGGAAGAAGTACGTCTTTGAAGTCAAGAATGAAACGATATTCTCTGTGAACAACAGAAGAGAAACGAAATGGCAAATATAAAATAAAAGCTGTTACAAAGATCAAAGAAGTAGAGCACCGGAAATTATCCAATATCTGAATGTATACTTGCAAAGCCGTGAGATTAATGTATCACTCATCCCTTATTTTTAGCATTCTTCGTTTGAAATTGAAAGCTTTATCTCAAGTCGAAAAAATTATACCCTCAACTTGCATGATTCGAAATCTAAATCAAAAAATCATCCACCATGCTGTAAAAATAATATAATTAAACAGAAATTTGTTTTCGAGGATTTCAACATCAAATATTGGAACAGATTGAGACCCTCTGAAATGTTGCATTAGAATTATTCTACGCCATTTCTACTCCGATGTTTCCTTTAGGTGACTGTCTATTACTCAGCCGGCATACAAATTCCCTGTATGTTTTATTTCTTCTATTCTGATGTTGCAAATTATTTCGATAAAATGTCTGTTCCAGCGGTCCAAGTTTTTTCAATCGAATCTATTTTCGGTAAAAATGCTACTATTTGCTACCTCATTTTATCCTTTAAATAAAAGGTACGTTGCGATATGCTCTGTTACTTATGCTGATTATTGTTTCGCCAATCTTTACTAAAATTCTAACCGTTAACCCAATTCTGAAAATAATACCTAAAACGGAAATATTTTTTCACTAAAATTTAAATAACCCTATCAATTTAAATAACTCTATGGCGTTCCAAAGATTGAGAAACGAGAATTGTTTTCGCCAACGAATCAATTTTCCAATTATGAACATCCCCTACAATCATTACATAGGGAAACCAAAAATCTGTTATCCGAAAATTATGAATATAATATGCTAAAATTATAAATTAATCGCATCCCTTTATAATGTTATCAATTTCTATTTGCTTTACGACACTTGTAGGATGAGAGGGATCATTTTTAACTAAAGATAGATAATCTGTATGGTTCCAGAAAAGCAGAAAGCAGAATAAAAGTGCTTCGACAGCTGAGGTCATTTTGCACGTAGGTTCCCACCGGAAATCGAACCCGGAACCGCTTTCACCGAAGTCGAAAGCGTTGCCCACTTGGCTATCCGGGAGCCCGACTGTAAGGTTCCAGTAAACCTCTAGTAGCTACTTAGAGTATTTCAGCTGAGCTAGAGAAAAGCTTATAAAAACACTGAGAGCGACTTTTCACTCCTTTGTCAACATTCGAAAAGAGTGCTGTGTTAATTATTCTGCAACAAGCGCTCCTCTAAAGAGAAATCACTTTTCTCGGGGAGGATTAATACAAGTTTCCTCGTGTCTTTACATAGCACTGTAAAAAGAATCGGTTTATCGACTTTCTCCCACCCGCATTTTTCCCTCTTCAGCCGAGAGAAAAGAAATATCAGTTTACGAACCGTCCCAAATATTTTTGAAGCCTCAGGCATTAGTTTTGTAGGAATTAATTCGTATTGTAACGGTTCTATCCCTTATAAACATGGCCCAGCCATCGGAAAATCGACCCTATAAGAATTGTGCAAATAAAGCGATGTATATTTTAAGCGAAACAAACAGATAATCTCCAGGTTTGAATTGATATTTAGCTGTTTTATCTCCAAAAACACTTTAAGAAAGAAACATCCCATAGGAAACTGGAAATTCAATGAAATTACACTTTTTTAACTCATCTGTCTCCCCGTTTTTTTCTCTTTTTGTCTCAAATATCGGGAAAAGTTTTAAGGATAGCTCGTTATTTATTCAACGCTCCCCATATTCCTTCACAGCAAGTTTCACTTCTGCGAAAAATGTTATAGAAAAATCATTTTTGGAATAAATAGTACTTAATGGAAGAAACTAAACCCGAATCTGCAGATACGATAGTAGATATAACGTGTCTGAGAAAAATGTTCAATATATAACTTCAAAAAACGCTTTAAACTTTCGATAACCCTTAATCACAATTCCCAATTTTTCTGATGTTATTTTATAAAAGCAATCACAATCGACATTTTTCATAACCACCCCTCTAATTAATGCATAGAACTGTAGATATTTTGCAAGTACGTGTATATCTGTGAATTCACGTAAAAAGGTACATTTCTATATTTACACTGAAACTATAAAACGACATTTCATTCCAAACTCATTTATAAATTAAAATTTAAACGTTTAAGATTTTCATTGGACGAAAAAAGTGTAATTTCTATATATCTATTATTTTACATTTGAAATAAAATGTATATTGTATTTGTAATGGGTAAATGTGTTTTTGAGACCCGTAATAAATTAATATTATTATTATTAATTTAATCTTTAATAATTCGATCTATCGAGTCAAAGAACTTCGATTCTTTATTAATTCGATTTGAGACAAATCGGCAACGACAGTTCGATACAAAATGCCTACGAAGTTCCATTCAAAGCAGATGGAACGAATCACGTATCGGAGAAGAACAAATCTTTTTTTCACGCAAATTATCCAAAATGGCGACGTCATCAGAGTGTCTATATCGCGTCCACTATCGAGAATCGATTAAGGACCGCTTTGGTTACTTGAAACAGATGATGACGCTCAGAGCTCTATTCACGCCCCAGTAATACACGACTTTCCCCTCACTGTTCATTATTCCCCGACTCTTTCTTTTTCATATCCTTTCCCCCAGTGTAAAAATCGCCTCTTCCGCAACGTTGTTGAAGCATCTAAATAAAACAGATACGTTGCGACAGAAAAAGCGGTTACCCCCCGTTGTGCGCATGAGCGAGCGAATCGGCTGCGATGCATACACTTTCACTACTGACGTCGTCTATGTAACTAGAAGGCACATGGGAGGGACTAAACAAGGAAATATCAAAACATGACGAAAGATTATCGGTTACAAGAATTCGGAGTCGACTTGCTTATGAGACTAAAACGCAATATTGCTCGGATGAATGCCGAAAAGAACCCTATAAAATCGATTATTTGCAACATTTTATTCTTCTTTTAAACTAAATTAAATACTTACATTTAATACTGATAATAATACCTTTCTTATAATTTTAACAATCTATTTGACAGTTACTTAATTCTTTTTATTCTAACATATTAATGGCTAAATAGAACTACCAGAAAGAAGAATTCATATGATAAAACATAGATGCAAGGAATATAAATGATAAGGTTATGATTAAAATTTAGAGCTACTTGTGAATTCACAGGATGTCAGCAAGATCCCTAATGAAAGAAGCTACCTTCATTCATTCCTAACGACATTACTGAAGGAGGTTTCACAAGAGTTCTTCTCGTCCGTATTCCTTCTGTAGCGCAGTTTTTTTTCACCGATATATTTCAGTGCATCACGCCTTAAAATGTAAATAACCATGATTCTGTATCTTCGAATAATTAAGAATCCTGTATTTCCCAAAACACCCTTCTGCAATGAAATACTCGTAACTAAATAGAGAACTGATAGACTTATTTGAACAATCCCAATCAATTTCCTATTATTTTCCTGCATATCTATATCTAAATTCGTACGCAGCAAGCCATCATTGGGCGTGTTACAGGGAAGGTAAATACCATCTAATTTAATGATTATCAATTTATGTTCTTACGTTATGGAGAAATTTTTAAAATTATTTAGAACCAACCATTTTCGTTCAAAACAACTTATATATTGTTAAAAAATAACCGGCACCTTTTATGTTTGGAGTGAAATTTAAGCAAATAGTGCCTCAGTAGAATTCGGATATATAGAAATTTTTATCTTTAGAAATTATGATGCACTCACTACCCTTTTCTATGCATAGGTAACCTTAATTTTCTCCTAGAAGTTCCTCACACTTGAGCATAAATCATGCAGACGTGCAAAGCGCTTGAAAAATAAAAAGATTCCAAGAAATACTTGAAACGAAGTAACTATAACCTTTCATATCCAACTAACAAATTGCTGGAAAGCTAACAATCCCATTCCATCTTTTTTGGAAATGCCAGGTTGACCAGAATTCATACTTGACACGATGAATTCTGACGTAATATTCTGTGTACTCACAATTAATCGTTATGTTCTATATTGAAAGACTTCAAAATCAACTTGATCGGCTGTTAAGCACCATATTTAATAATATACATATACAGGTTTCCACAAAATAAAAACGCTTTGGAGACGACCGGTTTCTGCATAGACCATACCATCAGGTGATAAGTATTTTTATTTTGTGGAAATAGGTACACTTACTATATTAAATATTCGACTTCAACGGCTTCCAGATCATTTTTGAAGAATAATATCGTCAAGTTATAACAATATTGGGGATGATCTAATAAACAGGTTCAAGGTATTTCCTGTTTCGACCGGAACTCTACCTATTTTAACTTATAACCTTCATTAATTTTTCGTAATCACTTAAATGTTCTACCTTTCCGTAGGTCCATGTGCACTAATATTACCCATTCATAGCCCTTTCTTTCGTTATCTGGTAACTCGCTCCCACTTTTATTTCATCCAACATCTCTTGCCTCTGCCTTCCCCTCTGTCTCTTCCCCTGCATTCAACCCTCAATCACACTCTTCAGCAATCCATCTCCTCTCAATATTTGACCCACCCATTTCTTCTGTCGGCGCTTAATTACTTCAATTAAAACCCTTTCCTCCCCAACCATCTCTAGCACCTCTATGTTTGCTTTTCTATTCACCCAGCTCACCTTTTCCATTCTACGCCACACCCACACCTCAAATACCTCCAATCTTTTTATGCCCTCCTTTCGTAAGGTCCACGTTTCACACCCATACAGCAAAACACTCCATATCAAGGATTTTACCAATCTTTTCCCTTCGTCAATTATCAATTATCAATTCAATTCCCTTCGCTTCATAAAAGCTACTTTGGCCAATGCTACTCTTTTTCGAACCTCATCTCCACACCTCCCACACCAAGATATCTAAAGTGTGAGAATTATTTATTCACCACCCAAGTATGAGAATTTGTCCACCTGTTCTAGTTTTTCCCCATCCACCCTGACCGTTAACTTAGCCTTCTTTCCCTTAGTATGGTCCCAGTTTTGAAGACTATCTTCGAGAAAGAAAGTGATTTAATATTCAGAGATGCAAATAAGAGAAATCACTTAAACGCAGCCCAAACACAATGTTGTGAAGCTACAAACACAGTGATTAAAAACCCTCTTAAATCAGTTCAGATAGGACAGTAACAATAGAGACAATTTCTATGTGCAAATTTCGAACCGTCAGAATATGGTAACCCTACTAATAAATAGTTGATAGGTACACTGCAACTACAGTACAAGCATATATAACTTTTTTACCTTTCAGTGAGTTCATGTGCCTTAACTATTAATCTATTAACCTCTATTCAATGCCAATTCTTTGCAAATAACTTAACTTACCCCACCTTTTACGTCATCTAACATATTTTGCATTTGTATTCCCCTCTGTCTTTTCCCTTGCATTCTACCCACAATTACACTCTCATACACATAAAAACATGAGGTATTAAATTACTTCATATTTTCGAAATAGTATCATCGGTAGGAAATTGGTGCCTTTAAGCCGAGTAAGTATAATCGTGATAAATCGCGTTACGCAATGTGTACGTAACTAAATCCAGCTTACAAGAACATGATTATCCAATGCATAAGTATTCAAAACGAACTATTTGGTATGTAACAGAAGTATGGCAATTGAATCGGGGACGCGGCCCTCAGCATCGAATGAAAATAATGCACGCCCTACCGTGCGTGTCGCGAAGCACGCCTCATTATTGTGGGTACATTTTCGAAGGGAGAGAAAGAGGGGGCTCTTTAGAGAAAGGGAGTGAGGTCGTGTAGGTGAAAGAGGGAGAAAGAGATGGAGAGAAGGGTTGGAGAAAGGAGGAGGGAGGCGAGGGGAACTGCATTGCGGGTTGGCTGAGACTGAATCGGCCTCCGTCGCCTAGTCTCTGAGACGTCCGTCCGGCTCCCGAAGGCACCGCCCAGATCTCCTCCCGCCCCTCCCCACTCTCTTCGATCTGGATTCCCCTCTCTCTCTCTCCTGGGACACTCGACCTTTCCTCTCCCTGTCCTCTTTAGCATGTTTCCCTTGCAGAAAAACTTATTCCCTCATCGTTTTGTCCCTATGTATCCGTTTGTAGACCCGTATACTCGACATTTATGGGCACATTTATGTTGGGTTCCTCCGAAAAGGCTCGGAAGCGGACGCCTTCCCTGCGAACGTCGCTTCAAAAAAGGGCGGATGAAGGAAGTTCCTCCGCTGTGACTATTCCAAGCTTGTAGGAATTCATATGCATTTTAACGTTCTTCTATCGACCGAAAGATACTGGATACCAAAGTCAGGTATGTCGCATTCTTATATCAGTCACAGGGTACTCGGTATTCCCCTCGCATTTTCGAGTGCACTTGCACCCAGATATTCGATTCTCACTCGAGAAAAAGAAACTGCAAATTTATGAACGTGATAATCTCTTGGGAGATCATCGTATGGATCGAAGCTGAACGATTAAATAAAGATCCGAAAAGTATAATTGCAGAAAAGAGATGTTCAGATTTCGTCTCAATTTTATTTCTGAATTGTGGATTGTATCCTACATCAACGAAATTTTGTCTATTCAAGATTGGTCACGTTCTAATGATTTTGAAGGCGATAAAGGAGTATTGAAAAGGGATGTAAGTTACAGAAATCGATTAAATGATTTCCCTAGTAACAGGAAGAACCTGGCACATCATGAAGCAAGCTGTGAGTTTTAAATATGGCACGTATAGTAAACAATCCAGTGCAGCTGAACCGAGCCTCTTTCTCCACTGGAAGCCATGCACACTAGGACTCATCGGAACACTCCTAAGACAAATACAGATATTTCTATCACGTTTCCGTTAGAAGAATTGGTTAAATGAATGCCTTTAGTTGATGATTGAACGGGTTGAATCTACACTCTGTTAATCTGTCAAACAGTCTATATGGTGAGATCAACAAGAGAAAAAAATTCGCTATGCTGTTACTGCATAGCAAATCGGATATAAAGGAATAGGAATAGTCGACTAAGCAAGAAGACATCTCATCAGCAATGGAAAAAGAGTTCAATGGTTTGAAACCAATCGTGAAAAAAAGGTCGCAGAGGAAAGAAGATATATCGGGGATTATTAATAGCTTAACCGACTCCCACTGCTTCTGAGCATGAGCTCTTGTGTACTTTTAGTGGCAGGGATCAATTACCCAAGGATAAACAGATGTGAACAATAGCGACATGACTAGGACACGAACCCAGGTCTCCCTCTTTCCGGGCAGGTATTCTAACCACTGAAGCACCATGCCGCTTTTCACACCTCAGAATGCAAAGTTAACACGTTATTTTTCCCTATATAGGGAGTGATTTAGTGGGTGCGAATGTAGAAATCGAACTTCTTGGAAAACTACAACCAATCTTAGAGCTATTACCACTAGTTTTGCAAAAACCAAAAGGTCGCTATCAGATATAGCAAGTTAAAGTACTAAAATGACGGCGTTATTCTCCTACAACTAAACCTTGATGAAAGTAATATAATTCAAGGATTGAGGTAAAATAATTCACTTCTCTTTCAGTTCAGGATAGATGATATAGTATCTTTCATTTACTATTTTTTAATCCTTCAAGTTATTACAGTTAATGAGGTGTAAGTTATGTTTTTCTTTGGTTCGCTCCTAGTTCCGCGTATACCCAAGTGGGCAAGGCTAAACTTCGGTTCGAAAGCGGCTCCAGGTTCGGTTTCTGGTGGGGGCCNTTTGCGTATGAAACTGACATGGAAGTTTTATTTCAGGACCTATGCCACCTGCGCTCTTCGTAGAAACTTAACAAAGACATTCTGAGAAAGCCGCATCCACTTTTCACTCAGGGAGGCACAAACGTTTGACGTTTAAGGGTCAAAAGTCCCATTTTTTCGGTTTTTGCCAAAGAATTAACCCGGTTGATAACCCGTGAAGAATTTCTGAAAACTATTCACCAGGGAAACATCAAATCCTTCTTCACCCCTGCTCTGGAGTATACAATGCATATATCATGAGTTAATTCCACGGAGTGGTTAGCAAGGATCTTCGCTTACAAACTGATTAATAATTCCGTGAAATTCTTTTATAATAAAAAGTAGTAATAAATAATCCACCCATAGTATGTAATTTTATTTTATTATTTTACCTTCCCAGTTTAATTTTCAAAAAGAACTTTCACCTAAGAGTAAATTAATGGCTCTAAGTTATATTGTACTATGTAAGTGATAGATTTTTATAATTTTTGCTATAAAAACTTACATCCAGCATGAGCATTACGGCACAACCTTTGCTACTCCTAGGTTGTGCCTCTAAATCGAGTAGATTGTTTTCAAATACTGGAGCATGCGTAAAATAAACGGCAGATCAGTTAACTTTCGAAGTTCGAGTTGAAATCGACTGCGCATTTTCAAACGGAGAAATATTTAAGAGAGACAACTTAAAAGAATTTTATATCAGTGCACTCTACAAAATAAAGAATATGAAAAATAAGAAAAAAATCTTCTTGTTGCTTTAAAATATTCAATATTCCGATTTTTTCTCTTCTTCTGCCAGTAAAATAGGATAATAGTGCACAAAAAATTCTCATAAAAATTGCAAAGAAAATTTGAAATCACTAAGGGATAAAACACTTTCAGAGACATAAATTATAATTATCCCAAAGTTGTATAAAGTTTCTGCATAACATAAAAATGTAATGTGATTAGTTTGATTTCCTCTAATATGAAACCTCAAATTTGATGGATAAACATGGATGAAATATAATGAAGATGTTCTGTCGTCAATAAAATACAGATAAAAATCTTCCTAATATTGCCAAAAATTTTGCCAAATTCTAACGCCTTTAACCTTAAGAGTTGTCAATATTGTTTGAATGATTGATGTATAAATCTTAAATTAAAAGGAATTCCATTATAGGTTTAATTAAATGACTAGTTATAAATTCTACTAAATTGAATATAGTGAAAATTTTACCATTATATTTCG